>QLOH01001036.1:0-188208 GCA_026901365.1 Sesbania bispinosa
TCAGAGGAGACATAAGAAAGCATGAGTTCAAGCCATCACAACCCTCTCCTCAGGCAAAATTGAAGAAGTTGCCTGTAAGGAGTGCTGCTAAGGTAGCATCTGCATCTGGGCAGAGTCAGGTGTCTGAACCTGTTCAGAAGGCATCACAAAGGCCATCTGAAATTGTGGGTCAGATGTCTGAACCTGTACAGACCCCACAGCCTCCTTCTGAGATGGAAGGACAGACTCAAGAAGCAGAGGAAACTGATGTAGTCATAGCTGAGCCCTTGGCTGCGTGCCCATCTGATCCTGAACTCATTCAGGTGGCAGCTTTGGCTACTGCTTTGGAGCAGGAGGAGCTGGAGAAGAAAGCAGAACAAGAAAAGACAGACAGAGCTATTGCTATTGCTTCACAATTGGCCTATGCTGAAGATGATAGGCAAGCAACCATAGCTGAGGGAGCAAAGAAAAGGAAGAGGTCAAGTGCACCTCAGAGAAGGAGAACCAAAGGCAAGCTACTTCAGACTGCACCTGAACCAAGGGTGACTAGAAGTATTGCCTCTCAGCTGACAGCAGAAGATGAAGCTGAGAAGTATCAAAACTTTGTTAAAGCTCAACAATACTTCAAAAGGAAAAGGGAAGAAAAACAAGCACAAAGGGAGAAGGAAGAAGCAAAGGCAAAAGAATCTAAGGTAACCAAGCCTCCCTACAAGAGAATTAAAGTAAGATTTGATAATGTAACTCCTTCACCACCCTCCTCACCAGAAAAACAAACACCTCATCAACCCTCACAACCTTCACCATCACCTTCACCAAAAACCCCATCACCTATAAACCAACCATCTTCACCTCTATCACACCCATCACCACCTCCACAAACAGAAAACCAACCCTCTGAACCTTCCAAACCCTCTGAACCTACATCACCACAACCTTCAGAGAATCAACTCTCTGAGCCCACATTATCTTCCCCACAAATCCATGACCTTGCTCTAATACCACTCCTACCTTCATCACCTCCACCTCCTACACCTTCTCTGGAAGAAGAGCTCTCTGTTGAAGAAGAGCATGTGCTTGCTGATCCCTGCTCACTGCCCAAGTTTAGCACCCTGTCTGAAGAGCTACAGTATTTCAGATCCGCACCTGCTGTATCCTTGCATCCTGGCTTAATCAGGAAAACTGCTGCTGAAGTAAGGAATCAATACAGTGCTTCTTCAGGTGGATTAGACAAGATCAGGAAGGGTGTCCCTCTTGCACATATTTGGGCTCCCATCAATCCATTCTCAAATGATTCCCTGAGGCTGTCTAATGATGAATGGAGCTTTGTGAGGCAGCTGAACACTGAGTCTGAGCTGTTTCAGAGGGATCTGCACAAGGGAGTTGGGATGAGAGGCTACAGGCCCCCTAGAACCTGTTCAATCAGGCCAACCACCAAAATCTTGGTGAAACCTGATAGAATAGTTCCTAGGTATCCCTTACTGGAAGAGAAATTCAAGGAAGCTAAAAGCTATCCAAAGAAAAACTCACCTGTGTCTGAAGTGATGAGTCCATCAGAGTGGGACTCTTTGCCAAAATTCATCACAAATCTAGGAGGAGGCCTGGATCATCTCCTTCAAGATTGGATGTGGTCCTCTTACTGGAAGATCAGAGAAGATGCTGAATCTTCTTCTGGATCAACTGGTCCTGATGCTGATTCTGGTGTTGGAATTGGAAAGGCAACCACTGTCAAATATCATTATATGAGAGATCACTTTCCCCCACCTGCTGACTCTTTCAATGAAGATTGGGTTCTGCTGAATCCTATTGGCACCTTCTTCTGCCCTGTGTTCAGCCCATCTGACTACAGCTTACAGCCAGGATTTGGACTGCTTAGATTTGTTTGCCCCTACATCCAGCTCATCTTTTATGAATCTGAGCAAGACTTGGCTGGGGAAAATCTAAAGTTGAAGTCCAAAGTGCAGAAACTTGAAAAGAAGTGTGCTGCTCAAGAACAGAAGACTAAGCATCTGATTGCTCAACAAGAACAGATTCTTCAAGAACAGCAGCTTATCAGATCTGGTCAGCAAGAATTAAAAACCTCAGTGGAAGCTGCAATAACAAAGGCCAAGGACGACTTGATTTCCTTTCTCACTGAGGCCTTGCTGAAGAAGAAAGATTAGACTGTTCATCTCAGCCATTGTCTTTTGTTTATGCTTATGACAAGTGTCTGCTTGTTTGTTTTTCTTTATTTGAACATTCCCATCCATATACAATCAGTGGTTTTTTTCTCATCCTTTTATGAGTGCATTGTTATCATTATGCTATATGTTCTATATGATTTTATTGCTCTGTTCCTGTTTAGCTCTGCTATTCCCTTTTGATTGATGACAAAAGGGGGAGTATTAAAATCTAACAAAATCTGAATCTGAAGAAATTACAGGACTCAGGGGGAGTATATAAGAATGAAGAAATTACAGGACTCAGGGGGAGTATATAAGAAATTGATCAAATCAGTTTAAGAGATTACAATCTGAGGGGGAGCCATCTATACTTTTATCTTTAAAACTCCTTTCAGATTTATGTATTTTAAACAAATTTGTCATCATTAAAAAGGGGGAGAATGTTGAGTCTCAAAAATATCATAAAAGAAAATATGATGTTTAAGACAACTCAATTCCCAAGTTTTAATGCTTAACAAATTTGAGTTAAAGTATTTATCATAGATACATATATGCTTTAATGATTTATCTATGATTTCAGCAAGAGTCACTATGAGCCTACATAGAAAGACTAAGTGTTGAAGCTGTCTGAAGTAGCTCAACCCGTCTGAAGTCTCACTTATGACGTGGCACTCTCTGCTGAAGCTTGTGAAGACTTTTCTGAACCTCTGCTGCACGTACCTTTTCAAACACGATTATGGCAAGGATCACAGAGACCTTTCCTGGTGATTTTGAATTTCATACACCACTGAGGAAATCTCTGCAACGCAGCCTCTGCAACAACATTTGTAGCAGCCTTAATGCAAAAAAGAAACATTGTATCGTGTCAGAGATATCAGAGCTCTCAGAAGCATGTCTCACAACGGATTAAATAGAATTTAATGCTATCTCTAAACGGTGGTATTTCAACGGATTAAAGTTTGAGTATAAATACCCCTCTATGAAGACCATCAAAAGAGACGGAAGAGAAAGAAAGAAAATCAATATACAAGAAAGCCAAGAGAAACATCACGCTGCAAGTTTTTACTCCGTAAAAACTCTCTGATAGAATTCTTTGTACACATTTGTATATCCTGAGCATACCTCAGTTTTTATTGTACATTGTATTGGTTTGAGCTTCAAACTTGGATAGTTTAAAAGCTTAAACCCCTTTCTTTGTAAACCTTGGTAGAGCCTGAAGAGGCTTGACAAAAAAGAATACTTGTGGTAGAGCCTGAAGAGGCTTGACAGAAAAGAATACTTGTTTGTGTCTGGAGAGACTGTACTCGTGGTGTCTGGAGAGACTGTACTCGTGGTGTCTGGAGAGACTGTACTCGTGGTGTCTGGAGAGACTGTACTCGTTGTGTCTGGAGAGACTGTACTCACATTCAAGCTTGTAATCTGAATATTCATATAGTGGAAATCCAGTGGTTGTTTGCCATTGGGACTGGACGTAGCTCACAGTGGTAGTGAGTGAACCAGGATAAATTTCTTGGCTAAGTTTTCTTACCCTTATCTCTTGTTCATTCTTTTTATACTAATCAAGGGGTTAGAGTAATCAATCTGATATTCTATAAAGGCACAAAAGCATCTTTTAACTTCAGTATTTTTGGCTGTCTGAAAACTTCAGACAGTCCTTGAAGAGCCTGTCTGAAATTGTGTTTTTAACACCTGTTTGCGAAAAGCTTTCTAAAATATTCAGAAACACTATTCAACCCCCCTTTTAGTGTTTCCCTGTGTTTCTACATAGTACAGTTAGAACTTAGAAGGAACCTTATAAAATTCTTGTCCCATTAGTGTTTCTTAGGAACTGCAAGAGTTGTTTAAGATCCCCCTCTCTCTATTACTAGACACCCCAAGTTAAGAAGGAAACTTGGAATACAAAAGAGTGGGTCAACTTTAGAAACTTGTCTCATTTTTTATATTTGATTATGGATCTAAAATGTTGCATTTGGCTACCCTAAGATCAGACACTGAAATGCTGAAAGCCTTCAGGAAACCATTTTTAGATTCACAAATTGATTTCAGGACAGCCATTCAAGACTTAATTTTGTAGAGCAAGCAAAGACGATATATTATTTGCGTGTGTTAAGAGTGGATGATCATGCACCTATGCATTTTTAGTTAAGTTGCAACTCAGGACCTGTGTATCTCAAAGTTCAGAGGGAAAGGTAGGCCTTTGCAAAATAACCAATTTCCTAAACCAACCTATTACCAAACTGGTACCACATTTTAAAAAACCCACTTTATTAGAACTAATTTTTGAACCAACCTACTTCAATTTAAAAAAACCCAACTCAGTTTTTAACTAATTAAACAAATTTGGGAACCGTTTTTTACTCGGTTTTTATATTGTCTCATTCTGAAATTAGATTTCATTTCACCTCTTCCTAATTTTGCGATTATGAACCCCTAATCTCTCACTTGCAAACCCAATCTCCAATTTCTCTCATTCACGCTTTGAATGGTGTCATCCCTGTGTTCAGGTACCGTTTGTGATTTCACTTGCAATCTCAATGGAGGCCTCTTTTCGGGGATAATCGATTTGTCACCTCGTTCGTTTCTGCGCAGGTACACTTTGTTTATTTCAAATAGGATTTTTCTTTTTCATATGGTTGTTTGTGACTTAAATTATCAATGTGTTTTCAAGGCTCTGTCTGGAAAATAGAGTAGAAGCAACGTGCAAAAGAGAGGAGCCAAAACCCATTAAAGTTCAATCCTTCATTCTTCTACAAGCGGAAATTAGCAGGTAACATTTTATTTATTTATTTACCTATTTATTTGCACATACTTTCGTTGTAAACATTGTTGTAAAGTGGAAAAGAAAGCCGGTTTATATTGTTGTTGATTCTGGGGTGAACTGTGGCATATGAATATAACAGTTCCGAATATTTAATACCTGCATATCACTTGTTTGATAAAATTCCTATGTAATGGATTGCTCTTATTGCTTGCTGGATGTGTGTCAATATTGTGTAAAATAAAAGCATAATTTCAGGTCTGAAGTCCATTTGTGTTTTAGTACTTTACTATTGGAAAATTCAAGGCATTTTGGATATATGTTACTGTAGTGAATTTGTACTCCATTGTCTAAAAACTATAGATAAATTGGCTTATTTTAAAGGTTAGCCCATTGACATGCCGGCTTATATAGAAGTAGGCTAGGAAACATATTTAAAACTCCTACCTATCATTCATCCTATTTAGAAAGCTTATAGGCCTATTTAAAATTCCTAGTTCATAGGCCAAGTAACCTATTCAAAGGCAACGCAGGTCTTTAAATGAGCTTTAAAGCCAGATCGGATTTTTAAAAAAATTCAAGTAATAATTCAAGCTTAAGCCTTATATTTGAGAAATATAAGACTTGAATAGATTAAGAAATCATGGTTGTGGCACTAAGGTGGACGAAGGCACAAAATATTGTGTAAACTAAAACCATACTTCTATAATTCTATTATACAATTGAGTAGCAAGCAAATATCAAAGGATACATCATACATGTTTGATATTAATGCATCAACTCTCACAGGAAAGCACTCCTCGCATTGTGAGGATCGGAGATAATCCTGGCTGCCCATGCGATGGTACCCATGATACTGATATTTCAGACATCATACAAATTAAGGTGTGAAATACATTTACTTACACTAGTTAACTAGGTGTGATTTGATAATTTTTTTGTTTGAGTTTGCTCTTAATAATTAGTCCGGTTTCATTTCATCCTTCCATTTGTTACTTTCAATATCTGGCATGTAATGAAGTCATCTTATTGAAGCAGTTGGAGTGGAAAATTTGTAGTTTAAGAGACTTATTATTTGGTTCACATTAAAAAAGTGGAGAGAGACTTTTTGTGTAGTTATATCTGGTTCGTTGGTAACAATTTTGTTGTGTACTTTGTTTTTATCAAGTTTCTAAAATTCGCTCCAAAAAAGGGCTTGACAAAAGTCTATTACAATGTTGAATCGGGTGAGACTGCTGTGAAGTGACTGCTATATGAGCCCCATGGTGATGATCACTCTTGGATAACCTGTTTTGCTTGTGACTAGCTAAATATGTATTGTGCTTAGTCACTTAAGGACAAATCTATTTGTCAGGGATGGTTTTCACACCACCACAGTGGCTGTCATAACTAGTGATAACCTCTTAGGCAAACTTAGATAGATAGTGAGGTTTGAAAAGAACTATTATTCAATGGCATGAGGATTGTAATTTTGTTAGGTTTGATATTTACCACATAAATATTCCTTACATGTTCTTCTATTCCAAATCCTGGATGTGGAATAAAACTCATTAATCACCCTTTGATTTTGCTGAAGCCAATTCATACTGCAAGTACTAAGCAGATTGGAAAAACCGGTTTCAATGATTACCTCTCTAATAGTCATAGAATCATCTTTGGTTTTAAACTGGTTTTTTTTATAAAACTGGAAAAGAAAACCAATTTTTTAAATGGTGGGAATGCAACCTATGTTCTGTATATATTTTAAATGGAGCGTAGATGCAACCTATGTTCTGTATATATTTTAAATGGTGGGAATGCCTTTTATTTAGACAAATTGATTGTTTATTATATATGCTGAAATTTGGTTGTATTAGGAGCTAATTTGCTTGGCTTATATAAGAAATGCCACAATTTTCAATGATTTTATTGATAATAGGGGTGAGGGGGCTACATTTTTTTCATCTTAGTAGTGCAATCTTAGCCATTTCTTCTATTTTTTTTATTAAATTCCTGCTGATTGGGTTCAACTTTTTTGCACTTATTCATCATCCTAAAACTAATAGGTGTAGGATTTTAACTTGTGCGATAAACTATGGAAAACCAATTTCTTGTAACTTCTATCCAAGGGCTAGCTGTTTCCATCCAACTTATTTTGGATAGAATATAATTGACTGAATTGGTTAGCAAAGGTGGTGTCAAGATTCTTAGGTGTTAACAACTTGGTATTTTGGTAGCAGTGTTGTGAATGAGTGAATTTATCTACTAGTTATTACTAATCCTTGCGTCAGGATTCTTAGTTGGTTAATACCTTGATATTCTTTATGTTAAATACCAAATACTAGATTGGAAATAATGTTACTCTTATCTAACTATCTGTACAAATTTAAAAGCTGAACTTTTTGGCTTTATGAAAAAAAAATTCAAAACAAATTGTTAATACCTTGATATTCTTCATGATGTTAAACTTTTTCACGTTGTAGGCACAAGACTACGACAATTGGTGAATGATAACATCAATGATATGTAAGCAAGCTAGGGACATTGATCATCATGCCCGAGTTAATGTAAGTTTGAACTTTTATCTTGTGACATATCCATATATGCAAAACAATGTAAATGGCCTCAATTTTTTATTGATGTAGTTTTGGAATAATTATACTCCTCTTCAAATTTAACCTTTTTTATAAAATTAATATTTGTTTTAAACTACTTTAATAGATATAGGATTTTAACTTGTGCGATAAACTAAGTAAACATTGTAGGACACAATGGCATATAAAAACAAGTTCAAGGTAAATTTCAGAAAATTAACTTCAAAATTGTCCAAGTTACGAAATGGAAATCATAACAAAAAACCAAAGCAATAATAGATAGGTATTGAAAGTGAAGTCAGGTAATTCCCAGTAAATAGGAAATTCCGATCCCAATAGATAACTAAATCTGCAAACTTCTATTGA
This sequence comes from Sesbania bispinosa, assembly GCA_026901365.1. NCBI lineage: Eukaryota > Viridiplantae > Streptophyta > Magnoliopsida > Fabales > Fabaceae > Sesbania > Sesbania bispinosa. Next base: position 7,836 of record QLOH01001036.1, read on the forward strand.
TTTCCTCAACTTTTTTCATGTTTTCAGCAGCAAGTTTGACAACTTCATTCTTCTTCATATTGTATGAATTGATCACCAAGTCCAATGCAAGCCTGAACCGTGATTCTGTGTCAACCTGTATGTTACATTATATTAGAATTTAAGATAAATAAAATCTTGTAATTGAATATTTTGTCAATGAGAGTTAGAAGTTACTTTGATTAAGTAGTTTGTTGACCACATGCATTCAATCATCCATTTTGCCACCCATATACCGCAATCATTGTTGTCACCATTAATATTGTTAACAAACATGCAGAAAAAGTAATTACATAAATAATATCATAACTAAAAAAGGTGTAGTTTGATCCCTTACGATTCAGGAGCTTGTTTGCCAATGTTTGGTTGCTCTATAATTATGAAATCAGTAATGGCAGGTTTAATTGCAGTAGGAATTTGGTAGAATGAATCATCCACAAATATCTCCTCTAGGAAAATAGCCTAAAATTTTTTTTATGTTAGTTAATAAAAATCCTTAAAGGAAGTTTTCTGGGATTAGATGTTGGATTACCAGTTTTTTGACATATCTCCGTCTTAATTCTCTTCTTGTTGGATCAGGAATGGAATCCAAAATGATCATTTTCTTTCTTTCATGTGCACGACAAGTAGAAACCAATGAATATTGTTGTCATTGATAGGAATAAAGATCTACATAAGCACATATACACACACTTATTATAGTAAATACAGTGAAAAAAAATAGAGAAAGAGACATGTATTCCAATTTAAACAGTACCTTCTTTACCCCCTCAATGTTGCCCATATAGTGTTTTTGATAGAATCCCCTAATAGTTTCAGCTGATGTTCCCGTTTCCAATCCATACTGCTAACAGTTAAAAATTTACTTAAAGTTCCAAAGGACAAATATCATAACTACAAATTATAAATATGGAGATGAATGTTATACCGCAAAAACTGTTGGTAAAAACCAACTTTCAGCATCATTAGAAGCAAATTTGTGTCGATGGGTAAGCATGCAAGCAACCAAGTCCAGCACCTAAAAATTTAAAGCTTTATTTAGAAAAATGAGAGCAACCAATATCTAATTCTATGTTAATGTTTGTAAGTAGTGTTTCTAATGTTAAGGAGTAATCAGATTTACTAACGAATATCTACTACATGTAATCTTTTTTGTTTTTTGTTACTTTTTTAGGATTAGTTGTGCAGTTTTTTTTGTTACAGCATTAGATTTTGTAAGAAAGCCCCTTACCGCGGATTACTCTAACCCAAAGAGCAGTAGGATTGTGAATCATACCCCAGCACAATTTCATGAGCATGGTTTTATTAAAATGATGCAGATTCTTGAAACCCCAACCCCCCATAGATTTAGGCAAAGTAAATTCTCCCCAAGGGATAGAGTGCCAGGTTCTATTGGTAGAGTCACTCCCCCAAACAAATTCACGAATTCACTACTCAATTTTGTTGCAAATACCCTTAGGAAGCAAAGTTACTTGCATTGTATAAGTTGGGAGGGCCTTTAAAACAAACTGAGAAAGAGTAATTCTCCCTGCAAAGGCTAACGAATTTGCCTTCCAAGCATTCAATTTCGACTGAACATGATTAAGCAAATAATCATAATTCTTCTTCCTCTGCCTACAATGCAAAATAGGAATACCTAGGTACTTGCCCAGGTCTGTTGTAAGCGTGAAGTCCGAATGTTGACAGAGGTGCACAACTCTAGAATGATGAACATTCTTAGAGACAAATAATCTAGATTTCTCAATACTCACCTTCTCCCCTGAGGCATCGCAAAAAACATTAAGACACTCCAGCATAATGTCAAGTTGATTAGTATTAGCTTCTCCAAAAAGAAGCAAATCGTCAGCGAAAAACAAGTGAGTAAGGGGGTCCACCTCGACTGAGGATAATGGGATTCCAATTATGCTTCAAGTGAGCATCCTCAATAAAATGACTGAGACGCTCCATGCACAACACAAAAAGATATGGTGAGAGAGGATCCCCCTACCTGATGCCTCTTGAAGGAGAAAAATGCTGAGAAGGTTCTCCATTGACTAGAACTTGCATCGAGCAAGAGGAGATGCAATGAAACACCAACTGACAAAGCTCATCACCAAAGCCAATGTCTTTAAGAGTATCAATTACAAAACTCCACTTTAATCTATCGTAGGCCTTCTCCAGATCAATTATAATTGCCATAAAGCCATGCTTACACTTGGTGGTCCTCATAGAGTGGAAAACTTCTTGGGCAATCACCACATTGTCAGAGCCATTCCTTCCAGGGATGAAACTGCATTGGTTTGGGAGGACTAAAGAGTTCATAACTATCCTCAATCTAGTAGCCAGGATTTTTGTCACAATTTTATAACTAACATTGCACAGGCTAATAGGGCGGTATTGCTTGACAAATAAGGGAGAAAGGACCTTAGGAATGAGAGAGATAAAGGTCTAATTAATTTCAACAATTTTAGCAGGATATCTGAAAATATCTTTGACCAGATCACACACATGTCTCCCCACCACACCCCATTGCGTTTGGTAGAACATCAAGTGCAATCCATCAGGGCCCTGGGCCTTCCAAGGACCCATGTCGCACACAACACCATAAATTTCCTCATCAGAAGGAATGGAATAGATACTATCCAACACATCACAAGGAAGCCGAGGAAACAAGTTAACACCCTGCACCTTTGAGTAGGAGAATCATCACAATAAAGATCTTTATAGAATTGAAGAATCAAGGACTTAATATCATCATGATTAGAGACTATGTCCCCTGACTCAGACATTAATGAAGAAATTTTATTCTGCCTCCTCCTAGCCAGAGTGCTAATATGAAAAAACCTTGTATTTTGATCTCCAAAAGCAATCCAGTCTTTACAAGCTTTATGATACCAATAGGCTTCTTCCTGAACCAATATAGATTGATACTCATTCCAAAGCTTATCATGAAGACGTTTCAGCCCCTTATTGACCCTCATGTTAAGCCTCTTGTTTACTCCCTCAAGTCTGGACAGCACACGACGTTTTCGTTGGAAAATATTACCAAAAGAGTTTTGGTTCCACTCCAAAGCACTAACTTGGAAACATTGCAACCCCTCAGACCAATTTGAAACACCATTCCAAGCATTGAAAACTACATCTTGGAAAGACGTATCCTGGAGCCAACTTGCAATGAATTTAAAAGCCTTTGGTTACAGGTTCAAAGGGCAAGGCATACTATCCAATAGTAAAGCTTTGTGGTCAGAGCAAAATGAAGGCAAATGGGTAATAATTGAATTTGGGAACTGGACCTGCCAGGCTGCATTGCCAACTCCTCTATCCAACCTTTCCTTGACACCATGCCATTCTCATGTAAAAGGAGGACCACAGAATCCAAGATCAAAAAGGCCACAATGGTTAAGAAAAGAATTCAAACGAAGCATGCTCCTCACATTTGCAGGGGCTCCTCCAGACTTCTCCTCAAGGGACAAATAAGAGTTAAAATCGCCAATTAACACCCAAGGATCCGAGATATTAGAAGCCAAAAGCTGAAGCTGAACCCGCAGCTCTTCTCTAATACTTGACCGAGGAGACGCATAAATACTGGTCAGCAGCCAAGGCTCAAAGCCGTCCACAGGACTAAAACGAGCATGGATAAATTGGGAATGATCCTTAATGATCTCCACATCACAAACATCATCCTTCCAAAACAACCAAATACCACCCGAGAAGCCATGGGCATGGATAACATGATTTGAAGGAAAACCAAGTCTCCGAATAATACGAGAAGCAGGGACACCACTCACCCGAGGCTCAAAAATACACAAAATATCCACTTTGAACTTGAGAGACAAGTCCTTAATAAGGCCAGGAAAACCCTTGGATCCTGCCCCCCTTACATTCCATGCAACAACCTTCATGATAAACTAAAAATGAAAGGGGAGCAGCTTTAAAAGCTACTGGGCACAAACACCTCCCCATTAGGGGAGCTTACTTCCATACAATCAGCATCAGAGCTAACCGAGTCCACTACAGGCGGTGTGTCTATATGATTAATATCAGCATCAGAATGACCCACTTCATCATTTGGGGTTCTACAATTAAAAACCTCCACATCATCCTGGGGGCCCAAAGCATCAGGACCATTATGGTGGAGATTATTATTGGACACATGGACAGAATCATTTATAAGGGGCATAGAGAGAGAAGGTAAAGGGTCCGGTCTCCTAGCAGCACTCTTGATGTTTTTAAATCTCACCTGGGACTTGAGATTCAGGCCCACATTCCTTTTGTGAACTTGAGAAGGCCCAATACGCTGAGAAATCGAGTGACAAATCACTTCAGCAGTTCCCTTCTTCCCACGTGGAGTCAGATTATTGAGTCAGATTATTAATGGATTATTGAGGACTGTGAAACTAGGTGACTTTACCACTTCGGTCGTTGAGTCAGATTCATTTAATAGAAAATGTTTGTCTAAACGCTAAATGTATTAGAGGAATCTAGATGTAAATTAATTAGATGTGTTAATTTGGGCTATTACATTTTTTTTATGTAGCAACGGTTTGGCCGTCGCTAACTTTTTTTATGTAGCGATGACCTAACAATAAAATGATTTTTTTTAAAAATTTTCTATTTAGCGTTGGCCAGGCCGATGCTAAAGGCAAAAAAAATGGCCTTCGTAAAGTTAGTGTCGACATGGCCGTCGCTAATTTCTTTTTTTTTTCCTATATATATTTTATTTTGCACTATATATTTCAAGAAACAAACATAGCGTAATGGTAATGCTCCTTCTTGGTATCATGAAAGTTGCAGGTTTGATCCTCACAATTGATAAATCTGGGAAGAAATGATATTTTTTTGAAAAAATTATTAGCGATGGCTAGCCGCTACATAGCGTCGGCCGCAAAATGTCGTCACTACTACATTAACAACGCCGTCGCTAATTAGGAAATAGCGACAGTTTTTCCTCTGTAGAGACGGTCAAATCGCTAAAAACCGTTTTTCTTATAGTGAAACCGACTAAAAAAATTGAGAATTATTTGAGCTTCTAACCTAAAAGAGTCGGATATTACATTTTTATGGACTTTTTATGAGTAGTGTGGGTTTTATGAGTTTTTGTAAGTTTTTATGGATCTTTTATGGGTAATAATTTTTATCAAGTCTGGTTAAAACCCAGGGACTTTTTGAGACCTACATTTTGCATATAATAACGGTCAACCCAAACAGGTGAGTGAATCCCTAATGCGAATTGTGAAGCTTGCAAAGGACATCAAAGATATTCAATGGTGACATGCTTTTTGAGAAGCAAATGCTATAGCAGACTCTATGGCCAGGAATGACCTTTCTCTTCAGTGTCGATTTTAAGATTTATGATAGTCTTCTTAGCTTTGCTGCATTACCGTTATTTTTGTTTGGTTGTTCTTCTACCAGCTTCAGTAGAGAGAGGTTTAGTATTTGTTTTGTTTGTGGCCTTTAGGCCATCTTCATTCATTGAAAAAAAAATCTCACATGTTAGTCCAATCTCTATAATTTATTTAAAATCTTAATTTATACCAATGAAAATGTAGCACTATGGAGGAGAACGAAAGAATACACTTGGCCCTTTTTTTTACTATTTACATAGAGTGAATTGTCATTTTAGTTATTTAAAATGATTTATTAATTAATATCATATACTTAAAATCAGTTTTTAAAACAAAAAGTTAAAAAGATATGTTTATTCATTATTTAATTCATAATATTTCATTGTTTTTGAGGAATAGGGGGTTTCTGGTGCTTTCTTTTGGGATGCCCACTTTTAAAATTCTTTTATTAAAATGTTTGATGTTTGCTGTAAGTAAAAAAGTTCCTGGATATATTTTAAGATAAAAAAACTGATAAAAGTAACTTTATACCTCATCAAATATCAAATACGTGGATCAGTTAATAAGGGGTTGTTCTCACTTAATTAATGATCCGAGTTCAAGCTTTGGATATATAATTGAGTTAAATACTCTGAGGTAAAGTTTTATCACCCATAAAGATTCTATCTGATAAAATTGTCTCCCGTATAAGATACTTACGGGCTTGAAAAAAAAATTCTATTAAAATTTTCATTCCTTTCAACTACGGCCGCCACTTATTTACTTTGATCAAAGGACAAAACGTTACTTTACTATTTTTTTCATTATATTTATTTATTAAGGGTCCACTTGGTAGAATTAAAGGCAAGAGATTAATAGATTTTCATTCCTTTAAACTACTGCCGCCACTTATTTACTTTGATCAAAGGACAAAACGTTACTTTACAATTTTTTTCATTATATTTATTTATTAAGGGTCCATTTTGGTAGAATTAATATTTATAAATTTATAGAAATAATGGCGAGAAAGGAACGATCACCGCATTGAAGTGATTATCCAGCCTAATAAATAATTTGATCCAGCTTCAAGTTACCCATAGGCACACAACAACTTCCACAATGCACAATGTAATTGAGTCTTCGGATTTATCCGCCAAAGCATTCGTGGAATCCTATGATCCCTTTCGGCAAATCTAGGAAAACCAGGCCAAGTTATATTTTTGCAAAAACACAATAATTATGATTAACTCCCAATTCCCACCAAATAGATATATTGTATTGTAGCTAATTAGTCAAGCTCTTCCTTGGTCCTTCTTCTATCCATGAGTTTGTTCCAGAAGGTAATCATAGAAATAGATAGCTAAAGAGTGCAAGGCACAAAATGGTGACACTTCAAAAGCAAGATGCAAAGAGTTGATGTCACAGAACCCATCCCAATACATAGAACTCTTGCACTCATTTAACCTCTACAAAGAATTGATCTCATATTCGATTCCATCACAATGCCCTTTTACTGCTTAACAAATTCATCAAATAAATATACGGTTCTTTTTTCCTCCCTTTTCCTTGGCCTTTGGCTTCTTATTGTAAATATTTTTTTTAAAAAAAAAAAATTTCAATTCATTGCAACTGTTTTTTTTTTTTTTTTATGGCAGAAGCTGCACTGTTGCTCACATGTCTAGTGTTGATGTCATGCTGAATTACCATTTTGGTTTACCTCATCATCCCGTGAGTTATGTATGAGTATGACAACTAATGATATTGATAGCATGAGCATCTGCATCCATTTGAGTTGGTGCATTACAGACACAGGACACAGACTGTATGTATGATTATGATGATGATTATGAAGTAAAACAGTTCTCAGCATCAAATCCCACGGATAAGATCCAATACAGTATTTAACCTTGTGCTTCTTTCCTTATTCTCTATATAAACCCACCAACTTGTACTCTCCTATCATCGTAGCCTGTCACCATTTCCAAAGAAACAAGCATTTTGTGAGCACTTTGATTCCCTTGGATATTTTTCCATCCAGTTCTGCAGATTAGGCAGAAGAAAAAAGAAGGTTCAAGGTCATGGAGGTTGCACATTTTTTGTTTGGCATATTTGGTAGGTTAATGATCCTTTCTAGTTTTTTACATGTGTTGGAAGCCCTTCTTTTCTAGGATTAATGTCTCATGGACTTGTACTTGTTCTGTTTCTCATTGCTCTTCTTTGTTGGTACAGGGAATGCTTCCGCTCTGTTCCTTTTCTTGGCACCAGTGTATGCAATGCATCACATAGCTGCCTCCTTCCCTCTCTATTTATAAATTGTTATGGTTTTGCTCTTTTTCTTATTTTCTGGTTGTGGTCTTCTTACATGGACCCTGTTAAGCCTTTCCATTCTTTATTTCAAATACTTCTTTAACATTGTATAAGAAATTAAGCAATCCAACCAGTTCTGCATAAAATCAGCATTTTTCTATTTAGAGTCTTTTTTTTAGGATGATCTCTTTCAAACATATATTTGAGCAAAAGTAACAATTAACCTCTATTAGTCAAATATAGGAACATCTCAAATTGTAAAACAAAGGGGCTCTTAATTGTGGGTGTTTGAGTGAAAATTGTGACAATTTCTGGTTTGTAGGATCACATTCAAGAGGATTATAACCAACAAATCCACAGAGAAGTTCTCGGGCATTCCATATGTCATGACCCTACTCAACTGTCTCCTTTCTGCTTGGTGAGCTTCTGGCTTCTTCTTTCTTTTGCTTTTATTGACACCTGCCCCCAAAATCTTGTGTAATCACGTGCACTTCCTTTTATTTATGTGGTGGTGGTTATTGTTGCTATTTCCTCCACCTTTCTCTATTTTTTGCTTCTAATATTTCTCATAGGTAAACAGTATTTTATTCATAAACTGTACTTTAATTGAGAAAAGTTTTCTAATAATAGGAGCATGTCTGTTGGTTTACGGAAAATCTTTTTGGTTTTTGGACTAAAATTCAAATAGCAATTGAGTTTTCGCTTTCAATTGCTAAATCTTTGCATAGAAAAATATATCATAAACTTGCTTGTTATATCTTTGCTTTTAACAAGTTTAGTTATAAATATATGATTTTAGATGAGTTAGTTGAGTTGCTTCCTAGGATTAAAAATATTTTGTTGTTATTTTTGTGTTTACTTTTCTAGTCCATTCTGATTTTTACAATCACGCAACAGGTATGGTCTACCTTTTGTGTCTCCCAACAATATACTGGTATCAACAGTGAATGGCACCGGGGCAGTTATTGAAATCATATATGTTTTTATCTTCATCGTATTGGCACCAAGGAAGGAAAAGGCTAAAATTCTTGGCCTATTCACCTTTGTACTCTCCGTGTTCTCTGCTGTTGTTTTTGTGTCCCTTTTTGCCCTGCATGGCCTTTCCAGGAAGCTCTTCTGCGGTTTCGCTGCTGCCATATTTTCTGTAATCATGTATGGTTCACCACTCTCAATTATGGTAAGCCAAGTTTCCAAACATGCCTGTTTTGCTAGTATTGCAAAGTTGTCTTGCAGAATATCAAAATTTTTAAACCCAATAATATATGACATAGTTAGTAATCATCAGTTAAATATGTTTTTAATTCTTGAAATATAGTCAATATTTGATTTCAGCCTTTGTAATTTAAATTTAGTGGATTTGATTCCTTAAAAAATAAAAATATTTTTCTTTTTTTAATTCTTATCAATGAACATTTGCAGGTAATCTATAGCAAAATTATGTGATAAATTAGTGTATTTTCAATTTATAAAGAATCAAAATTATCAATTTTAAATTATAGAAACTAAAATTAAATTTTAACTATATATTTAAGACTACAAATATATTTTACCCATTATTAGTTAACAAGATTTGTTGGTAATAATACTTCAAGATTCATCGTGGTATTTGAAACAATGTGCAGAGACTAGTGATAAAAACTAAGAGTGTGGAGTTCATGCCATTCTTCTTGTCGCTGTTTGTGTTTCTCTGCGGCACTTCCTGGTTTATCTTCGGTCTGCTAGGCCGTGACCCATTTGTTGCTGTACGTCACTTTGTGATTTTAATTTAATAATTGCAGTTCCAATTTTCTGTATTTGTCAGTGAAGCAGAACATACTCAAACTCAGAGTGAGGTTTTTTTTTTAGGTACCAAATGGTGTTGGTTCTGCTTTGGGAACAATGCAATTAATATTGTATTTCATTTATCGTGACAAGAAAGGTGTTCCAAGGAAACAGGCCCAAACAGAAGAGGAATCCATAGAGATGGGCGATGCAAAACCCCATCAAGGGAAGCAATCCAATGCTAATGGAACTCAAGGATGAGACTAGTTTGGCTCAGAACACAGGCTAACAACCACGATCATCTTTGTCATTTGTCAGCTACGTGTTTGAAAGCAAACACCTCTTTATTTTTGTCTGCTCTTATTAATTAGTTCCATAAATGGCTGTAACTTACTTATTGCTAAGACACTGCCAGCTTTAGCCGAATCAAAGTACTGTATCGCAAACAAGAATGTTTGCTTGAAATTTCAGTAGCTCCTTCCCCTTGTTGAGACACATCTGAGTGATGTTCTGTTTTAGTGGCTTTTCCCAATTGCCAGTGACACCTACAAAATAAAACTGCATATTTGTCATTTTCTATTAGAAAATTTTATATTTGTCATTTTCTATTTAACTGAGATGACCATAATTTTGAATTTATGGGGTGTTGATGTGTTGATGTGATTTTTCTTTTTTATTTTGGTAGTTAGATAAACTCATCTCTCAAGAAAGAGTGAATGAGTGAATGATGAAGTACCTTGTATTGCCACTAACCATTGTTTAGTAGAATGGCATATGAGTGAGTGGTTAGTCTTTAGAACAGGCAATGTACATAGTGACCATATTATACTCAAAAAAGTCGTTTTGCTATTTAGCACCAACTGGTAACGTCAAATAATTAAACACAACACTGACAAAAGTAAACCTTCAATTTAATTTTCTATATTTGGTAACTAATTTATTTTTTAGTCAAAATTTAAATCTTATCTTAAATATCAATAGAATAATTAAATTTTAAAACATTCTAAATGATTTGAATTAAATTACTAATAATCAATAAATTATTTAATTAAAGTTATAATTAGGTAGTTACACGATTAAAGAAAAGTTAATGGGAGTTGAAAAGCTTAGAAACGAGAAGCCTCTATTTCTTAAAATCTGAAAGAAATTAACATATAGCTCCTCGTTTTGTAGTTCAAATTTAATATATTATAAATAAATAAATCCACCCAAATAGCATTCTAGGGGGCTAGGATGAATGTAACATGGTTTGTCCTTCTACTACAGTTATTAAACATGGTTCAATGATTAATTTAGATAAGATCTAAATTAATGAGTTATTGAGTTTCGTATTTAACCAGTGGATTATTGGTAATCACATAAAATAAAATAATACGTAAATATTCATATAAATAAAGTTTTAAATAAAAATTATTAACATGTGAATATTTAAGTTTGGGTTAAAATTGTGATTTTTTTTTGTATTTATTCACAAGTATTTCCGACGTAATTCGACGATGCTGTTTGAGTTTTAGTCACGTTTAAGATTCTTCACCCCTCTTTAAAAGTGTGTTTAATGAAAATCAAACTCAAAAGTTATTCCCATAATCTCAGTTTGTATTTGTCAATTGAATCACAATCTATTCATTAAAATTGTATTTTATGATACAATATTGTGACTCAAAATTACATCATAAATCACAATTCTAACCAAATACAAATACAATTCTAACCAAATAAAATTGTGTTGAACCTCGCCTTTCCGCCTCAGATTTTACAGCATTAAAATCCCCTCCAAAACACTACACCTCTCCCCCAAGATTGCACTTAAACTCAACTAATTTTAACCAAAGTTCCTTTTTATCGTTAGTATCACAAGGTGCATACACATTAATTAACAATACAACACCAAATTTTTTCCTCCCCCACCACCCACTCACTGCTATAAAATTAGAATCATGAAAAATTTCCCCCACAGTAAAACAATCCTTCCGCCACATAGTTAACAAACCCCTTGACATCCCCTCTGATGGACTATATGTCCATTCAAAATCCTCCCTCCCACAAAGAAAAGCGCACAAATTATCCTCAATTTGCTCCTTTTTCGTTTCTTGAATAAGCAGAAAATCTACGTGTTCAGCCACAATAAGATTTTTTTATTTCAGACTTCTTACACCTTCCCCCAATACCCCTTATGTTATAAGAAGCAATTATCATAAAAACTGTAGAATCACCAAAACAATACATAACACAGCGCAGAACAAATTCATTCCTCAACACCTCTTCCTACCGCTCTCTTATCTCTTAATTCCAAGCTTTCCAAAATATTCACAAAATACTGATCATCACCAGTAGTAGAGACTCCCAGACCCTTCCCAATATCCTAGACATTCTCAGCTATTTTAGATGGTCTCTGAGTAATAGCCTTAGCGTCTTGTGATTATCTTTCCACGCTGGCCAAAATCACCCCACAATGGTAAATAGTTTTTTTCTCACATTATTGTGGTAATTATTTTTTTTCACTCCAGTTTGGTCAAAAAGTCTTTTTTCTTCACAATGGTTGTAACATCAAGATGCTTATCGCTCCTAATTTTTTCAATAAAGGACCCCACATCAGACACTTCATTAAGCTCCAGGATTGGGAATTCACATAGATGCGCCTCATCTGCCTTACCTGTCTGTTTACCCAAAACACTAGAGACTCCCCCAGGCTGTTGTTCTACATGTGATTTGTTGTGCGAAGACACCCCATGTGAGCTTGCCAGACAATCACTACCATTTAGTCCCAAGGTTTCTGCGGATAAAGAGTCAGTAGCTACTATAGGAACCCCCCTCTCCAGGGACCGAATCCTCTCCAGTTAATTTTAACTAGAGAGTGTCCAGTTTTAGTATCCAATGGGTATGATATTTTACAACAATATTTTTTTTTAAAAAAAAATCAAGGGCGAGATCTCGTCCCGTTTTCTGCTTACGAGAGAGGATCCCGGCCGCTTCTCCAGCGCATAAACAGGGGAATCACAAATCCCAAAATCTTCACTCATTTGTGGATGTACACTAACCGTCTCATATAGCATTTGTGAATCAGTTGAAGTTTTCTTCCGAACCAGTTGTGAGAGCAACCCACCTTCACGGTCCAAAGGCACTGACACACCTTAACAAAGATATTTTGATTGCGTAATATCCCCATTCACCGGCCCATTGAGTGACCCACCTTCACAATCCAGTAACATTGTTTGCGCAGCCCCCCCCCCCCCCCACATTGTAACACGCCATGCACAAAATGGGCCACTTGTGAGCCATCTATATTGGGCGGCCCAACAGCTGTCCCATAGTCTACTTTCTCAAGTAATCCACCATTTTCTGCCCCCACCAGGCCGTGACACCTCAGCTCATTAATTGGAGACACCTCATTATTAAGCATAGCAGCCACCTTATTCTGAATTGTCGGCCCAAATTGTAGAACCATCCCAGCCGCAACATGATGCACAACATGTGTCCATCAGTGTTGTCTTGATCGTTAACAGTATCAAGCAAAGGCAACAAATCACCTTGATTCTCTCCATTAGCTTCATGTATCTGCTTGCTATAACTTTGCTTATTAAAAGAATCATTTTGAATTTCAAATTCAAAATCTTCTTCTTGACCCGCATAATGAAGATTATCCCAAGTATCCATATCTGAGGAAAATAGCTCAGAAGAACAGTCACTTGAGCAAATAGATGAGGCAGGTTGCCTCCAATGTAAAGCCTTCCACGGATCAACAAATGGTTCCTCAACTCTGAGCATCTTTTTAATTGTCTCCTTTGAAGTTGTATGAATCAAAATATGTGCCACATCGAATCTCTCTTTCTTTTTCATAATCGTATCAATTGAAACATATCTCCCAAAGTGAGTTGCCAGCATACCAAAAAAGGGTTCTGTCCACGCATGTACTGGAATACCGTGACAACGCACCCATACATATCTATCTCGTGCAACTTCACCGTGAGTCCAAGGACGTATGTCAACAAACCATTGTGAAAACAACTCCTCCAATTCTTTCAACAACTCAACAAAGTCTTTCACAGGATCCAGTTGTATTAGAACTAAGCCACCTCCCATTGGAATAACCTTTATGGATCGAATACCTTCAACTAAAATTTTGTCTTGCAATACAAAGACCTCGTCAGCGTGATGAACTTTCCCCACATAGGTATTTTCCATCCATGCCATATCCTCCCTTACCACATGAAATTCCAGATCATTCCATTTATCATCAGCAACAGATTTCATGGTCTTTTTTGGTTGCCAAACAAAATTGTCATTCCTATTAATGACATCCACAAAACTTTTCCCGCTCTTCACCCCTACTATATTTCCCAAATTCACAGATTTGTGTTCATCTTATTTTTTTGTCATTCACGGTATCATCAACACCCTCCTTCCTCTGAGATCTGGATATATTAACATGTAGTTTATATGTGCCAATCCAAATTTGTCGCAATCGTTCTTCCAAAAGCATTAGGATTAACATTGTCCTTGAACCGCACAAACCCAAATCGATTACCCCTCTTATCTCTCTTTTGTGGTATATAGACATCAATCACTTTTCCACCTCCCCACATTGAAAAAACCTTTCAAAGATCCTCTACTCCATATGTGTCTGGAAAATTTGTGAAGAAATACGCAACCTGATCTTCATATCTAGCACCATCACTTGTCCTCCTCCACTGCTGTTTCCCATTATAATCTTCTAGTGGTCTAGTGTCCTCTGAATCTCGTCGTGATCCCGATCGCGAGTCTTTCCTCCTCCTTGGTCTCACCAAGGTCCACTCTCTCACACACTCTCTCATCTCTTAACAGTAAAAAATATATACCACAAAATAACACAAAAAACAAAATAAGATTAAAATGAATCATTCATAAGTTTATTTGGTTAAAAAATTAAAAGAAAACAAAAAAAAATTAAATATTACTCTACAAAGCTAAAGTCAAGTTCAAGAATAAAGGATAATTAAAAATTGAATACTACTGCAAATTGATATTCATTCTAAGTTAATTGTGTAAAGGAAAATGTTTAAATTTGCGAAAACTAATGTACGATCAATATATGCATTTATGGGTGGCAAAATGAACCAACTCATTTAACCCACAAAAATTGTAGGTTGGATTTATATAACGACCACTTTAATTTGCCCTTTTACCATTTATTGTACGATTAGATTGGGTCAACCCATTAGGTTTTTCTTACAATAAAGGATAATTTGTTATAATCATTAGATTGAGTTTCAAATAATACCAACAAAAAAAATTTGTTCTATAATCTATTAATTTTTTAGTTTCTAACTATTTATATTATTTATTTTTTTGATGGATTAACCATTACACATTCCTTTTCATAGCATAACTTTTCTATTTTTTAAAAAAAATTATAACAAATCAACCCATTAACTCACATAAACGGGTTGGATTTTGAATTCTAATTCACTTTCAAAAAGTGGGTCTACCCAACCCATCCCAAATTTTGATAGGTCGGGGTCATGGCGAATTAACCGGTTTGTCACCCCTAATTAGGGGTGTCCATATTTCAGTGACCCGACCGAAACCCGATCTATCCGACATCAAAAGGAACTGAACAGACAGGTTCATTGGGTCATCGGGTTAAATGAGCAATTTTTTCAGTTAAATACGGATAATATCGGTTGGTTTCGGGTTGCAAAATGAAATTTATCGGTGCCCGAAACCGACCGAGATAATAGGTGCTTTTTTAATATAATGCACATTACCCAATGAAAATCAATAGCACTTAAGTACATCTGCCACACTTTAGTGCACTTTGCTGCTACACGTTTCTAACTTTTCATTCACCGTTCCTAATTCTAAATTCTAGTTCAATTCAATATTTTTTTTGTCTTTTTAACTTCTAATTTTTCAAATTCACTCAGAAGCTCTCTCTGGACACTCACGTCTCATCCCTCCCATCTTATTTCTTCGTTCTCTTTTTTTTTCGAACTCCTCGCGTTCTTTGTTTCAAGTTCATCTCCCGGTCTGATGAGTATAGCAGCATGATGGGCTTGCATTTTGAGCGGCGCATGGCGCATCACTGTGACAACGACGACTAAAGTGCTGGCTCCAAGACAACGTGATTTTGACAGAGCAACTCTGTAGTAGGAACGACGGATGAAAACACCATTTTCCGGCGTGAAATGGTGGTTGTGAAGAGGATTAGGGACGGTTTATGATTCCGGATCAGGGGTTTTCTCTTTTATCTTTCTGAGATTTTCTTCTTCTATTGCTCATACTGTTAGAATGTAATTAGCTGTTACAGATTTGTTAGAATATAATTAGCCGTTACAAATTTGTAGGAAATTAACAGTTACATATTCTAGGAAATTAGGCTGATTGATTCCTGATTATTAGGTGGAAATTAACTGTATTTGATTCTGTAAATTAGTATAAATATATACTGTGTGGTTTGCATTAGACACACAATACATTCAGCAAATATACTTTTCTATATGGTATCAGTAGTTTAGGTTTTTCCATCTGCAGTAGCCTTTTTTTTATTTTCGGGTGAACAGTACCCGCGGCCACTGTGTGCCCCTTTTCTCCGTCACCGAGCGTCCCTTTCCTCCGGTGACCACTGCGACCAGAACCGCTTCCCCCGGCGACCACCAAGCTCCGTTCTCCGCTCCGATCCGCCACCGCACGCGCGACCTGTTTCCGGCGCTTGCGTTTCACGTGCCCATCTCAGATTGCAATTTTTTTCCGATTTCCGGCACTAACCACTTGTCGGCGCGCCCTCTGCCTTCTTCCTCACACCTAGGCGCCCCTTTTTAGCCTCATTTCAGGTTCATTTCCCATGGCTTCCGACAGCTCACACTCAAATACCACCTCTGCAGTGACTTTTACCACTGTTCCGCTGATTCCATGTGAAAAACTGACTGGGACGAGCAACTACAGCTCCTGGGCTGCTGCTGTCCAACTGTGGTTTCAGCGTCAAGGTCGTGCCGACCACTTGACCAAACAGGCCAAAGACATTCCCCGCAATGATCAAGGCCGATGGAAGCAAATTGATGCCTCTTTGTGTAGCGTTCCCTGGTTCTCCATTGATGTCAAATTGTAGCCTCAATACCAAGCTTTTACTACCTGTTATGATGTCTGGAACAAAGCCAAGAAAGTATACTCCAATGATGTTCATTGCCTTTACAATGTTGTCTCCAACCTGATCACTGTGAAGCTGGAAAATCATGATATACAGACATATCTTGGTAAGCTCGATCGCTTAATTGCTGATTTTGATGCACTCATGCCTTTCACTAATGGTGCAGACAAACACGCTGAACAACGTGGAAAGTTTTTTATGGTTCTTGCACTTGCTGGACTTCCTCCTGAGTTTGACTCTGTCTACAATCAAATATTATCCGGCATTGTTGTTCCATCTTATGACACCGTTAGTGAACAATTACTTCGCCTTTCAGTTCCTCACATGTTTGGCCATTCTCCTGTACCTCCGA
Source organism: Sesbania bispinosa (assembly GCA_026901365.1). NCBI lineage: Eukaryota > Viridiplantae > Streptophyta > Magnoliopsida > Fabales > Fabaceae > Sesbania > Sesbania bispinosa. The sequence goes on from QLOH01001036.1 coordinate 24,700, forward strand.
CTAATTCATCTGTCTTTTACTCCCACTCTTCCTATCGGGGTGGACGAAGTGGAATTCGTGGTGGATATTGTGGTCAACACCCTCGTTGCAATTTTTGTCAATGGTATGGCCATACTGAGGCAGAATGTCGTACAAAGGCACGACAACAACCCAAGACAACTAATATTGCTCAGGTCATTTCTCCCGGAGCATCAGATGAGGTTTCAATTTCAGTTTATCCCTACAATGAGTTTCTCCAATATAAGGCAGCCATGCAGCATACACAACCTGTCGCCGCCGTTGCTCAGTTTGGTAATCCTGTAGCCTGTATTTCTCAGTCCTCTTCCCTTGGACCTTGGATTCTTGACTCTGGTGCCTCTGATCATATGTCTGGTAACAAGTCCCTTTTCTCTCAATTGACTTATTTGGATTCTTTACCCTCTGTTACCATGGCAGATGGCTCTCAAATAAAAGTTCATGGCATTGGTCAAACACGACCTTCTTCTAATCTTACCCTAGATTTTGTGCTGTATATTCCCGGGTGTCCTTTTAATTTAATCTCCATAAGCAAGCTCACTCGCACCCAAAATTACTCTGTTCTTTTTGCTAATAATTCTGTGCTTGTTCAGGATCGGCGTACCGGACAGACGATTGGAGCAGGACATGAGTCTCGAGGATTATACTATCTGTCACAATCGGTTGCTTGTATCTCCACCGCGTCTCAAGCTCTTGAGCATCAATGCTTAGGTCATCCTAGTCCTACCAAAATGCGTCTAATGCTTCCAAGTTTTTCTCACAGTTCGTCTTTTCAATGCGAGTCTTGTCAGTTAGGAAAACACACTCGTCATACCTATGGTACTCGAGTTAATAAAAGTGCTTCGTCACCTTTTGCCTTGGTTCATTCCGATATTTGGGGTCCTAGTCGTGTCCGTTCAACTTTGGGTTTTTATTATTTTGTTACTTTCATTGACGATTTTTCCCGATGTACTTGGTTATTCTTAATGAAAAATCATTCTGATGCTTTTTCTATATTCCAAGGTTTCTCGACTGAAATTCAAAATCAATTTGGCACCTCTATTAAAATTTTACGCACTGACAATGCTCGTGAATATATGTCTTCCCAGTTTCAGTCTTTTCTGAGTTCACAGGGTATTTTTCATCAAACATCTTGCTCTCACACACCACAACAGAATGGTGTCGCCGAAAGAAAGAATCGACACTTGGTTGAAATTGCCCGTACCCTTCTTCTTCACCACAATGTTCCTCTTCGCTTCTGGGGAGATGCCATTCTGACAACATGTTATCTGATCAACCGCATGCCTTCCTCCGTTCTTAATAATCAGGTTCCTCACTCTCTCTTATATCCTACACAAGATCTTTACTCCATCCCTCTTCGTGTCTTTGGTTGCACATGCTTTGTCCATGACCTTACTCCAGGTAAAGATAAACTTTCGGCCAAATCTCTCAAGTGTATTTTCCTTGGTTACTCACGTCTTTAGAAGGGCTATCATTGTTTTTGTCCTCAACTTCAATGATATATAGTTTCTGCTGATGTCACCTTTTTCGAGATTACTCCCTTCTACACTTCCACTATATTGGATGCCAATTTTGCAGCAGAATCTTCAGAAGTCTCCCCTGTTCCGGCTCAGGTAATTGCTTCTCCTCAACCTCCATCGCTTCAATACCACAGACGGTTTGAAACTACGATTGTGACTCATTCCACTAATCCTCAAGCATCATCTCCTGCTCCAACCGCCCCTCCGCCCACGCCTCCTGCACCTGAACTTCCTATTGCGATACGAAAAGGTATTCGTTCCTCTCGTAATCCTAACCCTCTCTATCTTTTACCATTAGTTATGATCGTTTGTCTCTATCCTATTTCTCCTTTGTTTCTTCTTTGGATTCTGTGTCTATTCCTAAGACTACAGGTGAAGCCATGGTTGTCCCGGCTGGCGCCAGGCAATGGTAGAGGAGATGGCAGCCTTACATTCCAGTGGCACTTGGGAACTTGTTCCTTTACCTCCTGGCAAGAAAACTGTTGGCTGTCGTTGGGTTTATACAATGAAAATTGGACCTGATGGTCATGTTGATCGATTAAAAGCTCGATTGGTCGCCAAAGGATATACACAGATTTTTGGTCTAGATTATGGGGACACCTTTCCCCTGTGGCCAAAATAACTTATGTTTGTCTCTTTCTGGCTATGGCTGCTATTCATCATTGGCCTCTTCATCAGCTAGATATTAAAAATGCCTTCTTACATGGTGAATTACAGGAAGAATTTATATGGATCAGCCCCCTGGTTTTCTTGCTCCTGGCAATTCTCGTCTTGTTTGTAAGCTTCATCGGTCTCTCTATGGTTTGAAGCAATCTCCTCGGGCTTGGTTTGGTCGTTTCAGTTCTGCCTTGATACAGTTTGGCATGACTAGGTGTGAGGCTGATCATTCTGTCTTCTCCTTTCATTCTTCTTCCGGCAGGTGCATTTACCTTGTTGTTTATGTTGATGACATTGTCATCACTGGTGATGATGAGACTGGAATTCGACAACTCAAAGAGCACCTTTCACAGCAATTTCATACTAAAGATTTGGGCCCTCTCAAATATTTCTTAGGCATTGAAGTTGCTCAATCTTCTTATGGAATTGTCATTAGTCAACGTAAGTATGCCCTGGACATTCTTACGGAAACTGGTATGCTTGACTGTCGTCCTTGTGATACTTCTATGGATCCCAATATCAAGCTTATTCCGGGTCAGGGGGAGCCATTGAAAGACCCAGAAAGATATCGCCGCCTGGTAGGCAGACTCAACTATCTCACCTTCACCAAACCCGACATCACTTTCGCGGTTAGTGTGGTAAGCCAATTTCTAAATGCCCCTTGTGATAGCCATTGGGATGCTGTGACACGTATTCTTCGATACATAAAAAATGCTCCAAGACGAGGATTATTGTATGAAGACAAAGGCAATACTAAGATCACTTGTTACTCTGATGCGGATTGGGCAGGATCACCATCAGATAGAAGATCCACTTCTGGGTACTGTGTTCTTATTGGAGGAAACCTTATCTCATGGAGAAGCAAGAAGCAAAATATAGTTGCCAGATCCAGTGCAGAAGCAGAATATCGTGCTATGGCAGCAACTACTTGTGAGCTTACGTGGCTTAGGCAACTACTACTACAGCTAAAAATAGGGGACATCCATGAAACAAAGCTTATTTGTGACAATCAAGCTGCACTTCACATTGCATCAAACCCGGTCTTCCATGAAAGAACCAAACACATAGAGATTGATTGTCACTTTGTGAGAGAAAAGGTGCTCTCTGGAGAAATCACTAATGATTTTGTCAATTCTAGCGATCAGCTGGCTGACATGTTCACCAAGTCCCTTAGAGGCCCTCGGGTTGAGTACATTTGTAACAAGCTTGGTGCATATGACATATATGCTCCAGCTTGAGGGGGAGTGTTAGAATGTAATTAGCTGTTACAGATTTGTTAGAATATAATTAGCCGTTACAGATTTGTAGGAAATTAACAGTTACATATTCTAGGAAATTAGGCTAATTGATTCTTGATTATTAGGTGGAAATTAATTTTATTTGATTCTGTAAATTAGTATAAATACATACTGTGTGGTCTGCATTAGACACACAATACATTCAGCAAATATACTTTTCTATACATACCCAACTCGGTGGAATCCACCAGAGTAACCCACAATCCGACTAACCCGTAACCCGGGAAACCCGATTAGAGAGATGCTCGGAAATGGTCCCCTATATTATTTATTCGGTTTTCAACGGATTGAGATTTGTTGGTCCAAAACCGCCCGAACCCATCCGATGGCCAGCCCTACCCCTAATTCCCCCTAATTCAAGTGGCTATACTTTATTAAATTTCATCGACCATGCATTTTGACAATCTCGATTTTATTTCCTCTCTTATTTGTTGTTTTGCTTTCATTTTTTTTTTTTCGTGTGAAAATTTTTTTGGCCCAATAGCTCGACATGGCAATAAGGCAAGTTGGGGGTGAGTTTTACTCTCCTTGTCCCCACCCCTGCAAAAGTCATGGCCGATTCAAATTCAAGTTTAAGGAGAGCGAGTATAAGGCCTTGTTTGGATTGGCGTTCTACACCACTAAATGCGTATCTTCCTGTGCAAACGTGAGTTGTTAGTTTTCCGCATTGTTTGGATAAGCATTCCACACATGAGTTTGTGCAAGAACTTGAGTTGATATGTAGATGCAAGTTTTTCTAGATTTTGCATTTTTATAGATGTGAGTCTAGAGCACACTACTAAAAATGAGTTGTTAAGTTTCTTTTTTATCCTTCCCTCCAAGAAGCAGAGCATCAGCAAGAGGAGTTTTCACGTTCTGTGCATGAAAAAGGAGTCTCCATTTAACGAGAAGCAAGTCAGCAACCATTTCGTGATTGCTCTGCTGGGGGCTGTATAAGTAGGGATGGCATTTGGACTCAGACCTAGTGGGTACTGTTGAGATCTTGGCAAGCGTACCAATATCGCAGCAGTATAATAGTAAGAAAGGGTTGTCGTACCCACGAGGAACGGTAAAAAATAAATTCTTAGTAACCAATCTAATTGAGTATATAAAGAGAAACTATGGAATTTATTATTGTGATAATTAAGGAAATAGTGCAGTAAGAAATTAAATCAAAAAGAAATATTTAAGGAAGATTTAAATGGAAACTAGGATTGATATGAAAATTTAATAAAGATTACGATAAGAAAATAAAATAAAATATGAGACAAAGAGAAACAAGGATAAGATTGAGCAAATAAAGAGAAACTAGGATTGAACTTCGTCTATTGCACCCCTTTTGTATTTTGGAAATCAATGATATTTAGGAATGTATAATGATAAATATTGAAGCACAAATAAATATTATTTCATAAATGTTCCCACAACTATGAAATACTCAGAACAATTCATGCCGGTTCCCACAGTCACAAATTGACCCGCTTGAAGATCGGTTGTTAAAGCTATCAATTCATGTTGGTTCCCATAGTCACAAATTGAGTGTTTTTACCAATCAGATTTCAAAAACCCTATTCCTAGCGCATTTAAGAAATCGCATCATAACTCCGATACAAAGACGGAAGCTAAGCATTAAGAACAGAATAAAAACATCAATATTATAAATATATAGATTCCTAAATAACAAATACAAACCAAAATACAATTGGGGATTGAATCAACTACATTCAATCCTAAAGAGAGATTTAGCTACTCATGGTAGCCATTACACTATAGAGACTGTCACACTTTTCTCCTAACTCCGTAGCTGCTTAACGGCTCCGTACTCTCTGAATGCCTTCTCAATCCCTAAAAGTCCTTTTATAAACTGTTCTGATGGGCTTTTGAGACTCTGCGTGCAGCCCATTAAAAATTAGGTTACGTTTCCTGCGCTCTGTCTGCGCTGAGCGCAAGAAACGGAAACTGAACAGGCATTCCTGCGCTCTACCTGCGCTCAACGCAGGTGGAGCGTAGGAAACAGTAACTGATTCTCCTGAATTGTCCTCTTTTGAAGCTTATTTTATGTCGTTCCTGTCCTTGCTCCTGCTCTCTTGATGCTTCATTTGTAACTTAGTTTTTTATCTGTAAAAACCAACAGATTCTTCATCAAAATAACATCAAATTCAGATTTTAACTTCAATAAATACAAAAGCTGCAATTTAAGTTAAAAAAGGTGAAATTGAGTTATAAATTCTATAATTCATCACCAATAAGTGCTATAATTTATCTGGAAATTTACGTAATTTTAACACTTATCAAATCCCCCCAACTTAGCTTCTTGCTTGTCCTCAAGCAAAAGAATCAAATATATAAAAAGTTAATTACAATCCCCAATTATGAATTTGACTGATAAGAAAACAAATCCAATATCTCATGCTAGACAGCTATCACTTTTCCAAATTTCAGATTTATAGTTAGAACCAAGTGGTGACCCCAATCATCAATCAAAACAAGATAAAAGTACATTCAAATTTTTAAAGAGCAGCAATTGAAACAACAGGTGATAAATCAAGGAGTTTCTCTCATTCTCACGGGTGAGTGTTTCCCTCAAATTTTTCACTGCAGTTGAACAACTAAGATTGCTAGTCGTTTCCAATTAATAATCATACACATAATCAACATGGATCAAAAGGTCTTTCTCAGGTTGTAATGAGGCTGAGATATCAATAATTCATGGTCTTTCTGGATAATTCAAAATACACAACTTTAAGAAAAGAGAGCATATCTACACTTAAACCAGTATTCTAAGTTACTCTCAATCCACCATATCATTCTTGACTTTGAACATTTATACACAATCGACCTCTTCTTTGGTAATTCACTCCCTTTTATTTAACTTCATATATAACTATACATTTTTTTTATAGTTTAGGGGGTGAATTCCAATGCTCAATATGCCTGCTTTTTACAATTTCAATCAGCCAACTCATACCCATTCACATTGAATAAATTGAACCTATGCTCTCTATCCCTAAGTGTGTAAGGAACAGGATATAATCATTAACAAGACTTGGGTGCATAAGAAAAGAAAATTTCAGGCTCAAATGGGTTATCAAAAATAGGAAAAAAATTTCACAGGTTAGCTATTTGGCACTGAGCAGTTTATATATTTACAAGATGCCTTGATCACTTCCATGCTTTTCATGTGCAGAATAAAATTCAAAAACTCAAGCAATAGCAATTGACAAGCAACAGTGAAAACTCTCAAAGTGTTTAATCTCACAAATTCACCAGCTTATGGCTATTTTCCTTGATAAAATCACTATTGAAATCAATTAACTACCTTAATACGTTTTCCTGCACAATATCCTAACCATAACTGATTATGGATTCAATCACTTAATTCCTTTTTCTCTCGTAATTCAGTTAGTTAGGTTGTTCATCAGAAAAATATTGAACTGAATCCTAACCATCAAATTCCTTATTCCTAAATCCTAAATCCTAATAAAAATTACTAATCTTAACTTAACAATTAAAATACTCAAATAAAACAAGATCAATGCTGCATAAAGATAAAAAGAATGAAAAGCACCGTTTTCACAATGGAACAAGAATCTCTCAATCCTCATTGACATGTGCTCCTATTTCCTCCTTATTAGCTTTAATGTCTGCTGCAGCTGCAGAATAATGAGTTGGTCCAGCTCCAGCTGCTTCACTCTCCCTCAGAAAAATAGGACTGTCCGCACGCCTACTGCAGGTATGTCTGGAACTGCTCAGGTGTCATGCCTGGGAATGGTCCTCTAACATTATGATATGAAAATTCCTAGATGTGGAGCTGTCCTCTGTGGGTGGGTGGAAACACAAAAATATAGTCCTCTGCTGCAGCATGCAAAACATAAAAATAGAGGAATTGAAACGGTAAAATTGAAACAAACACATAAATATATACCTTATGCAGCTTCCTAACTAAGGATGAAGAAAGATTGTAGGTGAAAAGGGTGGAAAAGAGAAATTTTCTTGCAGAGAAACAATGCTCCAAAATCTAGAAAAATAGAGGAATGGGAGGAATGACTCATCCCCTGTTTTAAATTCAAATTTTTGCACTGAACGCGTTGCTGCTCTCAGCATAGCTGAAGCGCAAAAAACAGAATTATTTTGGGACTTCCTGCGCTTTGCCTGAGCTTAGCGCATGTGAAGCGCTGAAAACAGAACCTAAGCTTTGCAACACTTGGTAAAATTTTCTGTTACTCCCCAAAAATCAGAATTTCCACTTTTCTCTCCCTCACACTTACTCAACCAGATCCTAATAATTCCTAAATAAAAAACAATTGATCCTAACTAACATGATAACACACAAAAGATTGAAATGAAAAACAATAAATAAATCATTGGGTTACCTCCCAGGAAGCGCTCGTTTAACGTCATATTGATTGACGCCTGTTTCATTCATGGTGGCTGATACTGGAATCTCTTGGTGAGCTTATTTGCTGCATCCTTGACCTCTTTGGGCAGTGGACCTCCCCATATTCTTGACTCGGACCAATTTTTAGTGTAACTTGAGTCTAACCATTTAGGCTTCTTTCTGGAATTTGAACATGCTTCTGACTCCCTTAGTTTGACTTTTCTTTTCTTTATTGTCTTGATCTGATATGCACGAGTCTTCTTCTCGTGAAGCTTGGAAGATTCACAGTTATCCGCTCTTAATTCTCTTGCTTCACAAGGGTCTTTAATAGGAAACACACCTGACCACTTTGTCTTCAACCTGGCTGTAGGCTTTGAATTTGATTTTCTTAGCCTGATTCTTCTTCTCTTTGCTCTGCTCATGTCAGTGTATTCACAAGTCCTTCTCTTGTGAGATTTTGAAGGCTTAACACTTGTACAATGCCTTTCTTTATCTTCCTTCGAAGGGATTTCAGGATATGGCAAGTTTTTCACTACTTCCCCTCCTTTCTCAGTTCTGTTCTTGTCATCCATTTGTTCATTCTTCTTCTCATTTTCATTTTCTGTATGAACACTCTCACATATTTTGTTTTCTTCCTCCCCTTCACAGTTATCTCTTCTTTCAGCACAATCTTTTCTATTTCATCTTCTTCTTTCTCTTCTTCTACTTCTGCTTCACCTTCTTCTTCTCCCTTTTCTTCTGCATCTTCTTCAGTTTCTTCTTCTTCATCAGTCAGATGGTCATCACTTCTCTTCTCTTCCCTATCAGTTGAACACTTATAGTGGTCATGTCGTCACACTGTTCTTCGGGGTTGGGTTGGGAATTTGCTGAGATCTGTTCTGACTGTTGTTTAGCTGAATTTTCTGCTATCTATGCTATCAGGATGTCAATAGTTCTTTTTGCTTCTTCTCTCTCTTTCTGAAATTGTATAGTTTTTTGTCTCATTCTTTTAAGAGAATCATCCCATCTTTGGTGAAGTTCAGAGTAACTTTGTTGTTGTTGGAAAGAAGGTTGCCTGTTAGAATGCCCTGCGTCCTGTCTCCAATCAGAATTATTGTTCGGGTTATTTCTACAACCTTGTGAATAATTATTTGCAAAGTTTTTGCTATTGGAGAAGTTGTCTGGTCTTTCTTGATTTCCCATGTAATTAACTTGTTCTTCTTGAGTGCCTGAATAAAAGCAGTGACCATTGGGATGGCCACCTCCACAAAAGTCACAAGTTAATTGTGGTGACTGGCTAGATGAGACTGCACTGCAAGCAACTGCTGAAGAAAGTTGGAAATCTGCTCGGTGATTGCTCCTATTTGTTGGGTAATAATCTTTGTTCTGAGCCAAGATCGCATCTGTAGAAGTTGCATGTGGGATGAAACAGCATCATGTTGCCACCCAAAGCACTAATTCTGATTACTTCCCGAATCCTGCGAACAATTATTAGAATAATTGTTGTAGTTAGAGAAGTTACTGTGAGTCGGTATGCTGGAAGAATATTCTGGTTCTTGCTGCATAACATAATCTCTAAGTGTTCTTCTTGGTGGATTTTGTTGCATAACATAATCTCCAAGTGTTCTTCTTGGTTGACTTAGATGCGTAACATAATCTCCAAGTGTTCTCCTTGGTGCAGGGGAAACTTGTCTCTCCTCAGCCATATCTTCAGCTTTTACTTCATTTGAGGTGGTTGAACAGAGAGTGTTGAGATTGTCTCCTTGAGCTTGTCCTTGCCCCTTTTTCTTCTTTTGCAGCTTTTATCTTACTTGGGATAAGTGATGAGAGAGTATTGGAATTGTCTCCTTGAGCCGGTCCCTTTTTTTTGGATTTTTTTTTGCTCTGGTTCCTTCTGGTTGTCTTGTCGATCTCAGGATCAAAGTTAGTCTTGCGACACCTGACCTCGCAAGGGCATAAATCAAGAATTTAGAACAAGGGTTAGCTTAGAGGAGAGGAATAAAAATAAAATAACTGAAAGAAAAATAGAAATATTCACAACTCAAGATAGATTAACTAAGAATTTAAATTGAGACACCGTTCCCCGACAACAACGCCAAAAATACTTGTTGAGATCTTGGCAAGCGTACCAATATCGCATCAATATAATAGTAAGAAAGGATTGTCGCACCCACGAGGAACGGTAAAAAATAAATTCTTAGTAACCAATCTAATTGAGTATATAAAGAGAAACTATGGAATTTATCATTGTGATAATTAAGGAAATAGTGCAGTAAGAAATTAAATCAAAAAGAAATATTTAAGGAAGATTTAAATGGAAACTAGGATTGATATGAAAATTTAATAAAGATTACGATAAGAAAATAAAATAAAATATGAGACAAAGAGAAACAAGGATAAGATTGAGCAAATAAAGAGAAACTAGGATTGAACTTCGTCTATCGCACCCCTTCTGTATTTTGGAAATCAATGATATTTAGGAATGTATAATTATAAATATTGAAGCACAAATAAATATTATTTCATAAAGGTTCCCACAACTATGAAATACTCAGAACAATTCATGCTGGTTCCCACAGTCACAAATTGACCCGCTTGAAGATCAGTTGTTAAAGCTATCAATTCATGATGGTTCCCACAGTCACAAATTGAGTGTTTTTACCAATCAGATTTCAAAAATCCTATTCCTAGCGCATCTAAGAAATCGTATCATAACTCCGGTACAAAGACGGAAGCTAAGCATTAAGAACAGAATAAAAACACCAATATTATAAAAACAGAGATTCCTAAATAACAAATACAAACCAAAATACAATTGGGGATTGAATCGACTACATTTAATCCTAAAGAGGGATTTAGCTACTCATGGTAGCCATTACACTCCAGAGACTGTCACACTTTTCTCCTAACTCCGTAGATGCTCAACGGCTCCGCACTCTTTGAATGCCTTCTCAATCCCTAAAAGTCCCTTTATAAACTGTTCTGATGGGCTTTTGAGACTCTGCTTGCAGCCCGTTAAAAATTAGGTTACATTTCATGTGCTTTGCCTGCGCTCAGCGCAGGTGAAGCGCATGAAACATAAATTGAACAGGCATTCATTCGCTCTACCTGCGCTCAGTGCAGGTGGAGCACAAGAAACAACAATTGATTCTCCTGAATTGTCCTCTTTTGAAGCTTATTTTATGTTATTCCTGTCCTTGCTCCTGCTCTCTTGATGCTTCATTTGTAACTTAGCTTTTTATCTGTAAAAACCAACAGATTCTTCATCAAAATAGCATCAAATTTAGATTTTAACTTCAATAAATACAAAAGCTACAATTTAAGCTAAAAATGGTGGAATTGAGTTACAAATTCTATAATTCATCATCAATAAGTGCTACTCCCTCCATCACTAATTATAAGACCCCTTCTAGAAGAATTGAGTGTCTCTTAATATAAGACCCTTTACAGATTTTTAGATGAATTAGTCATTTTTTCCATATTTGTCCTTCATTAATGTTTAACTTTTAAAATTCCCCATATGTTGATTAGTGTGAATAATTAATGTAGTGTTAGCCTCATGTTAACTAAACCAATGAAAATTGACTTTTTGAGTCATTCACTATGTAACAATTAATGTTCCTAAAATATAGTGACCTTTAAATAGGGGTATATTTGGAATGTTATAAAATTTTTTAAAAGACCAATGCATTAACTAACTTTTTTTAAATTGTGTGAAACGGTTGAAAGAGTCTTATAATAAGGGACGGAGGGAGTATAATTTATCTGGAAATTTACGTAATTTTAACACTTATCAGGTAACCGCAAAAATTACCTACAATGGGTAGGGTAATTACCCACCAAATGGGTCTGAGTCCGGGTATGGGTAATTACCCGCATTTTTAATGGGTACGGGTACTGTGGTACCCTACCCTACCCATACCCGCACTTATAATATATATATATAATTAATATAATTTATATACATATGATTAATTTAATATATATGTATGTTTATATTATTAATTAATATCTTTTTAAAAAATAATTAATGTTAAAATTTTGAAAATGTTATAATTATGTCCTAAACATCAAAATAGCAAAACTTGAATTAATTTTCATTTCCCCTCCCACTATTTTAATCTCTCATCCACTTCCACCACTATGCCAAAAAAGGTTTTTTTACCGCGGTTCTGGAAGCCTTTTTACCGCGGTTACGACCGCGATCTACCGCAGTGAGATAAAAGGAATTTATCGCGGTTAATTTTCAGAACCATGGTAATTGAGTTAGCCTTTTTACCGCGGTTCTGAAAAGTAACCGCGATAAAAAACCTGGAAGCGTTAAAATTCTGGCCCACTTTTTACCGTGGTTGGATTAAGGAACCGTGGTAAAAAGCCATAGAGTATCGTAGCTATTCTATAGTTAATGTCTAGTTATTTTTTAAAAATCCTAACAAAAGGCAAAATTTTAGGATACTCTCTCCTGCTATACAAAAGGGGGGAAAACACACAAACAAATGGGAATCATGGCTTACCCAAGAGGACCAAATGGCAGCCAGATAATATCCCAATGGAACTCTGACAACCTACCAAAAAATTGTTATTTTCACACAGACACAGTAAAAGATAAGAACCAAGCACCTGAAATAGGGGATACAAAAAAGCAGAAAACACAACTCAAGAGTGTGCAAGAAGCACTACAATATAGCAAACATTTATTTTGTCCTCCATCCCACTATTACTAGAATAGAATATGTACATTCTTCTTTTATCCAACGGCCTCTTGATTCATGTAGCTAGAAAATCCAAACTGAATACACATATCAAATACCAATGTCCAGAGTTTCATTGTATATTTTGTCACTTTTATAAGTTTATAACTGGTTTATTTACCAATATATTGGATCCATACGGAGTATATAAAAAGCATCAGTTGGCGCTTATCTAATAACTTTACCTCAACATGTAATATAACCATAAAATTGCCAGAACAATGCCAGTATACCATGAGTACTGGATCCATCTCCTGTATGAGTTGACTCACGAAGCAGTCCTATGATGGCAAATGAGCATGCTAAAACAGCAACCCAATCTGTAGAAGCTATTCAATTAACAAAGTTTATAATGATAGTCCTCTTAATTTGATAAGTGAATAGAATTTCATATCCAACCTCAATTGCAAATTAGTACAAGAAGATAAGGAAGGCAAAGGGTGCAAACTGAATAGTAAAAGTAAAAGGACGATACAATAAGAATCGAGGGAAGAGGTCATGATATAAAATAGGAACTTGATATAGATGTATATGATTCCTAACAAAGAAGAGAGGTGAACCTGCAGATCTAATCATCCACAAGTAGATCTCCTCCATGATGTAAGCATGATACCGCTGTTACATAAGAGAATAAAGAAAGGCAACAATATATTAAACCCTAAAAGAAACAATCATGAAATCCAGAAAATGTTACAAAAATTATTAGCTAAAGAGATTTCAATGTTAAAAATTTTGTAAAAGAAGGGTATAAGTGTAGAGACTTTCCACATAAGTCAGATTTTTACATAATCCACTTCTAGCTGAATAGGTTAACTTAACAGAAGCACTGCCTAACAATCCAGGCACATATCTCCATACAAGAGGCCTGTATATAACTAACCTTTGCTTCTCTGCCATAGTTTCTTCGAGTATATTGGAATACTGATTTCAGTAATTTAAAAGAAGACTTGGGCATTAGAATCACTACAGTATACTGGTTTTTGCAAGGAAAAGGCAATATTTTTTGTAGCACCAACTGTGCAGTTGATGGTGTAAGGGATGGCCTAACTTTTGATCACCCTTCAGCTTGAATCTGTAGTAGGGATAATTGCAAAATCAATAAATTTTCATTCATATGAAAAGGAGTATATATGATTCCATAACCTATGCTATCATCATAATTTGTAACATACAAACAGATCGTTTAATTAAAACAAGCAGCTCATGTCAGGACCCATGAATATAATTTTAACTTTGTAAAAAGATTATAAAGAGAAAAAAAATTGAATGGTAAGAGGAAGACATTCTACATTTATTCATGCTAAACTTCTTTTCTAAACTAAATCCTGGTATAAAACAACATTACTGGAAGTAGAAGTTAAAATTGATTCCTTTCCGATAGGTGATAGCTGAGGAAAACCAAAATGCATATATTAATCCTCATGACAGATGGCGTCTCAATTTATTGAAATGGAAAACACAAACAAAAACAGAGTAATAGCCACTAACCTCAAAAGAAGTGCCAACATCACCAGAATAGACTCTTGATTGATGGCTGTGTAAAATCTTGTCCAGCCAGTAATAACTTTCCTGAAAGAGCAAGTGCAAATAAGAAAAAGGAAATTTGGAGGGTAATGTTACTTCCATCCCTTTCACCCATAAATCTGAAAACCCTTATTAATAATGACACTATTTCAAGGGAGTAAGAGTACTTGCCGATGCCTAACGACAAATGCATGTGTATGTTAATTTCATGTTTCTAGTAACAAGAATATTAGGATGCACTTCTTCAAGGCCATCCAACTTGAAAAGTGCTTTTACTTTTTTCCAATTGAAAAAAATTAAAAAAGGAGTATGTCTAATTAAAACTGATTCTCAGGAGTAGGAAATTAATAGAAATTAATAGTACTTGCAGGGTGATCTAAAATGTAACTTGATTGGGAAAAAGAAAAGCTTAGTTTCCATTCATAAGGTGGTTTCTACATTGCTCTTAGGTAGCCTTCACAAAAATCAACATAATAGAGTACTTTAAAAACTAATGAATCTAAATATATATACACACACTCTTTTTCATTTTTGTTCAGTACTTTACCCATAATTGAAAGTTGGTTTTACCATCCTTAGACTTTTAATGCATTATAGACTTCAACACAATCCTTTTTAAAGTTTACTTTTATTAAGTTAGTTAGTTTCTTTACATTAATAGTAGTTATACCATGGCAGGCATTTCATGAGATATTAGGGAGAAGATAGTTTTTTAAGTCTTTTTAATCACTTGAGACAAACTACTAATTTTGTAAAAGCTTAAAAAATATCTTTTATGCCTATTGTTTTCTTTTAGTTGGATTAATTTATCGACGAGTATTTAAAGGTATCAATGAGTGTTAAATAATTTTTATATTATTCTATATAATAATTATTATAATATTTCCAACGGAAGCGACACCAATATAAAGAACGTGAATGCTTTGTAGTTCACAAAGTATATTTATTATCAATTCATTACTTAAGGTCCTGCATAAAAGGATTTTTATTATGATAATTTGTCCTTATATAGCAATCCTAAGCTAACACCAAGCAATTATGAATAGAAATCCTAAGCTAACACCAAGCATACTGGATACAACAATAAAAAAACCACTAGAGTTTGTAGTCTAACTTGATATGCAGCATATATGCATATACACATTCACTTTTGATGGGCCAAATAGCAACATTGTCCAAATCAAAGACTTAATTATCCATTGACACATTCATAAATGTATAGTAAGTTTCAAACTGGAAAAACCAAATCTCATACAATGAAACCCAAATTTAATTTGAAGTATGAGGAATCACCTTTTGATGCAAGAATAGCTTGATATAGATGTTCAACAATGTGTAGTCCAAGGCAAAACGTGAAGATCTCAACAGGTGTACTTCATCTGCCACTGTCTACAACTACTAAATTTTGAAAGAAAGATTGATTAATTTAGTTTACACTTTCAATCACCATAAGCAAATATCCATCCATAATAGCATTCCGAACATGTTTTTGTTTTTATTTTTTTTTACTTAAAAGAAAGCTTCTCAATGCATTAAGAAAGTTGCATCCATTATTCATTATGGCGGGCCTACCCAATTCAGTAGGGAATCAAGCTTAGCAAGAGAGTGTGAAGTGGGAAAACAGCAAGATAAAAACAAACCATACACTTTTCCTCTTTTCTCTCCTTTTAAGACTCAAAATTGAGTTGTTTTCCTTTCTCTATTTTTGCTGCATCAGAGATTCTCTCCACCCCTTTCAAGTCAAAGAAGGAAGAGTAGGTATGACATGGGATGAGAGAGGAAGACTACAACTCATGGAGTGAGATCAAACTACATCACAACTACTCCAATTTATTTATAAAATAGAAAGAAAGAACTATACTTTGCCACATTGCTAAAAGCATCAAAAGTATATTTATGTTTCAGTCTCCATTACCAGTAACTCTTCCAAAAAAAGCACCAAAAGTAACAAAGATAAAGAGTGTACGAGCTTCAATTTCTTTCCCCTGTCTTAGAATGCCATTTCTAAAAATTCAAGGTATAAATCATAATTTTAACATTATGATTTAGCATGCAATATTTTAGGTACAAAGGTACCAATAGACAAAAGCACTCACATTAATCATGTCAATGATGAAGAAAGTCATAAAAACAACCAGATGACAAGTGAAAAAAAAACTTCAGGCTCCTATAGAATTACATTCAGAGGGAAAAAATTCACCAATTCACATACCAACATCAAATTTCCCAGTGGTGGCTAGGGCTCAGAGGAAGGAGAATCAAGATCAGAAAGTGACATACAACAACAATTTTCGTTACACCTAAAACCCATAAATAAAGAAAAGGTTGAATCACAACACAAAGGTACATGCATGTAAAATTTCAGGAACTTAGGATTTTCAACACCAAGTAGGAATAGAAATACACGAAAAAGGTAGTGTTAATAGCCGGGATTTTCAAAACTAAGGTTCCTTACCTTACTGTGTTTTGCGTTGAGCTTGGTGAGTGCGTGTGACTTCAAATCAAACCTAGTGTTGAAAGCAACTCGGGTGTTGGTGTTGAATGGAATCACACCCTTGGTGATGTCTTACAGCAAGTAGAAAGCATCATAGATGACCTCGAACCCATCGATGGTGAGCACTGCGTCGATGTAAGAGGATCGGTGCGCCCTTATGTAGCCGCCAGCGGCGGAGGAGACGAACCCTAGCTGACAGTCACGATAGCCAACGGCAACGACGAGGGCGTCGTAGGAGAGGGAGAATATGTCCCTGTTGCGAACCTTCACGGTGAGGGAGAACGAGAGGTCCAAGATGGGCTTCGGGTTGGTAAGGATACTTATGTGAGGGAGAAGAAGTTCCTGTTGCAAACCCTAGCAGCGGAGGGTGCGGTTGCTGTAGCAGCGGCGTCACGGACGGCGGTTGCAGAGACAGGTGCAACGGCGGAGATAGCTGCGAAGAGAGGTCTGAGGGAGGGAGACGGAAGCGGACTAGGGAGAGAGAGGAAGAGGAGGGTTCGCGAATTTCTCACATGATTTTTACTGGAAGGGTTTTTTTTTGAACCGTGGTAATTGCATTCCAAAATAATTTAAAAAAAATTAAAATTTAAAAGCTAATTACCGCGGTTGCTAAATAGAACCACGTTAATTTCAAATTTCAAAATTTTTACTGCGGTTCCGGTTAGCAACCGCGGTAATTTGGCCTAAAACTTAAAAAAAACATAGTTGTATTTATTTTACTGCGGTTCATTTTTGGAACCGGGTTAATTTGGGCGCGGTGAAAGCTCAAATTTGGCATAGTGCACATACCATAGTTGTTTTATAGGTTAAACTTGGATGATCTATGAATTATTTTTCATTTTGTTTAATTAAATTTTATTTTCTAATCAATTTATTATTTTTATAGTTAACAAAAGTGCGGGTAATGGGTACGGGTACTTAAGTACCAAGCGGGTAAGGGTACGGGTATTAAAATCACTACCCACGCGGGTATGAGTATTTCTTAAAAACGCGGGTATAAGGACGGGTACTGTAGTACCCTACACATTGTCATCCCTATATACAAGGTTTATAACTCATTCCAAATAATAATTAAAAGAACGTTATGATATCAATCCCAATTAATGTTTTATATCTAAACTGCGTAAATAAAATTGGTGTCTTTATTTTAGAGAATAATTAAAATCAGTGTGACATTAACATAACACATTTTGTTAGTGTTAAAATGGTGTAAATATCTTTATTTTTAGAGTTAATATCAAATATACTTAATATAAAATAATGGAAATCAATATAATAAATAATATCATGTTCTTTTTAGTAATTATAGCTCAAAACGTGTGTTAGAAAATATTATCCAAACAACATTCACTTTCTTAAACTTACGTTTGTAACAAATTATCCAAACATAAAATTACATTTATGCAAACTCAAGTTCACGTAAAATCACGTTAAAAAAATTAAACCACGTTCATTCAAACTCAAGTTTGCAAACGCTAATCAAAACACACACTAAAACTATGAAACACAACCTCATTCCCACACTACCCTATTTTTTTATTTTATTTTACTAAAATATATGTTTTTAAATATGTAAGTTTATATTTATTATTTAACTACTATTATAATTAAAATTATTTAATTCTTATATCAAGGCATGGTTGGGGCGAGTAATTGCACCTTAAACTCACAAAATAAATACTAAAACAACAAGAGTTTTAAAATAGAGACAATAATAAATTATTCTGGATCCATTATATATTTTAAATACCAAATATCCAAGATAAGAAAAATACATAGATATGCACATACAAATCAAATCACTTTCTTCCATTTTACCTTTGTTTTTTTGTCAAATACTCCCAATGCACCTCTGGAAGGAAACTCTTTTTTTCCTTTAGTCATAAGTCATAATCCATTTTTAAAGAATCCAACCATAAACAAACAAATTCTTAATCAGCATATTAAATTGATTCATTTAAAACTTAATGGGTATAAAGTATATTAAATGCATAAATGAAAATGCAATAGTTAATTACAGTAAATGCATGTTGACTTTTGTGAAAAGAAAAAGGTTTAATTGTACTTCTGGTCCCCCTATTATTATCAATCCGCGATTTTTGTGACACCCTTCTACCTCATACTCTTACATGTTTAATAAATTGAAAAGTAGAAAAGATAATGTCCCACGATGGGTAAAAGGTTCACAAACTCTCTTATAAAAATCTCTTTAGTTCGAAAGACAATTAAATTAAAATGAAATAAACTTCAAATGTAATCCAATACTCATGCAGCGGAATCTCCAAAGAAATAAAAATACCAATTATCCTACTTGTCGTGCAAGGCATCCAAAATAGTTCACAAGAATTTGCCTAACTAGTAACATAATAAGGATCCCCGAGTCATACCCTGATGTCACATCTATCAGAGCACATTCCCTTTAATCAAACTCGACACCAATCGTGTCATCATCAACACCTGTAAAAATAATATCCACAGTATACGGTGAGGAAAAGAATGCTACTCATACATACACATAGAAGGCTACCCTATCCTCACCCACAACATCATCATTCATCATACCTCATACCAAAACATCACATAATCCATCAGATAATATTCATCTAAAACTCAGCATATAGCTATTCATCTATATCAACATATAAAACTCATACCATCATTCACCAAAGGACTCACATACTCACATAATATTCATTCATCATTAATTCTCATAACATCATTTATAATTCAATATCACATCAGGTATCACACATATACATCCAACATGTATACACCAAAACTCATTATTATATGACTCAATTCCATCGTTGAGTATTCCAACTATCACATGCACCAATACTCATCTCATCACCTACCCAAAGATCATGACTTGGAACTCCACACAATGGGTGCACCTTGTCAATCACTCTAGTTATTACCAAGATAGTCTACCGGCATCACCACACAAACCGATAGGTTGTACCCCCTCGTTGGGCCCGCACAACGACATTCGACCCTAGGTTGCACCCCCTCCATGGGCCCGTGCATCGAATGCCCCATCTTGATCCCCTGAGTTGTACCCCCTCTATGGGCACGCACAACCCAGTTCACCTCTCGAATTGTACCCCCTCTATGGGCCCGCACAATTCAGGTCTCATCACACATGCTCAAGGCATCTCTCTTAAGTTGTACCCCCTCTATGGGCACGCACAACTCAAGTAACATCATCATTTATTATATCGCATGTTCAGCAACCACATGTATTCCAAATAACATCAATTACATAGCATGTTCACCAACCACATGCATTCTAAATAATATCAATTACATAGCATGTTCACTAACCACATGCATTCCAAATAACATCAATTACATAGCATATTAACTAACCATATGCATTCCAAATAACATCAATTACATAGCATATTAACCAACCATATGCATTCCAAATAATCTCATTTACATAGTATATTAACCAACCATATGCATTCCAAATAACATCAATTACATATTAAGCATCATTAAGCACTTAGGCTCTCAAATTCCACTCTGGTAATCGATTACCAACCTCCAGTAATCGATTACCTGCAAACAAGGTCTCTGGTAATCGATTACAACCACCTTGTAATCGATTACCTGTGACCAAACACTCTGGTAATCGATTACAGCACCTATGTAATCGATTACCTGCAAACAAACTCTCTGGTAATCGATTACAACCACATTGTAATCGATTACCTGCGACCAAACACTCTAGTAATCGATTACAGCACCCCTGTAATCGATTACCTGCAAACAAACTCTCTGGTAATCGATTACCACAAACCTGTAATCGATTACCAGTAATAAACAGCACTCCTGGGTTGCCCAGAACACCATGGTAATCGATTACCCGCGACACAGATCGCAAATTTCACGATTTCTAACATCTCTAAACCCTTCCAATCAATCTCTAATCAATCCATTTCAATTAAACATCATTCATAATCATTAATATCATCCGAAACTCAACAAAACAACAATTTTTACAGATTATACAACCAATTCATCAAACCCCCAATCCTCAAATCCCTAATCATCCCTATTTCATCATTCTCAATATCATCTTTAATCTCATCCAATAAATCATTAATATACATCCAATCAATCATAAATCAACAGTTTATATCATTCATTCACAGTTATACATACATCAATATAATTATACTCTTTGGCTACTACCCAAGAACCCCTACATGCATATACAAGCAGTACCCTCTCCCCCACCGTACCTTAAACGAAGCTTGATTACAGCAAGGAAGTCTTTCTTCGATTCTTGAAGCTTACTCCGCAGTCACTCTCTCTTGAGACACAGTTTCTCCCCTCCTTAGCGTTTCGCTCTCTGAAGATCATACGAACAAGGATTAGGGTGATCTGTTAACCCCTCCTTACTAGAATGTCTAATTGGGCTTGGGCCCACTCTCCACCCCTATCCTCTTTTAAATTAAAATTATCTTTACGAAATAAAACTAATAATAATAGTAGTCCTATTATTTATTTCCTATTTAATTAATTATTTCTTTTCCTTATTTATTTGATTTAATTAATATTTATCCTAGTAAAATTCAGGATGTTACAATTTTGGTCCCCTTACTTTTTTTTTCGCGATTTTGGTCACCCTATTATTCTAAATTCGCGATTTAGTTCAAAATCTTGGTCCCCTATTTTTAAAATCTATGTGTTAGAGGGACCAAAATCGCGAATTTAGAATAATAGGGGGACCAAAATCGCGAAAAAAAAATAGGGGGACTAAAATTGCGGATTGATGATAATAGGGGGACCAAAAATGCAATTAAGCCAAAGAAAAAACATAAAATATTTGTCAAGGATGACAATAAATAAAATATCAAAAATTCAATTCACGCAGTTTCATTAAAAATCATGATATTGATGATATTAATAAAAAAATATAATTTTATTTCTTTAATTAGTCCTCTAAAGATATCCATTAACATTTCTCTGAAAAAAATTTAAAACACCAAACATGGTTCTTGCATTAACTTAAAGGATAAATATGTTTTTCGTCCCTATAGTTTCGGTCAACTTTAGTCTTCGTCTCTGTACTTTAAATTCTGTGTTTTTTGTCCCTGAACTTTCTAAAACCCCAAACCGTGGTCCCTGCCAGTTAGTGAGATTTGTTAACCTGATGAGCTGGTTAACAAAAGTTACATGTCAGCCTCAATAGTGAGTCACAAATAATTGAGTGATCATCTAATTAATTTTTAATTATTAAAATAACCCAAATTACTAAATTAGGGGTTTCACCTGAGCACTTTTACCCGATAAAAAACTCAATTTCATAATTATGGTTATTTTAATAATTAAAAAAAATTAATATAAAAGAAGATTAATTAAATGAGTCCGCTATTTGGGGCTTACTATTGAGACAAACATGTAACTTTTGTTACCCAGCTCATCAGGTTAACAGATCTCACTAACGGCCAATGACCATGGATTGGGGTTTAGAAAGTTTAGGGACAAAAAACAAAGGATTTAAAGTACAGGGACAAATACCAAAATTGACCGAAACTATAGGGATGTAAAACATATTTTTCCCTTAACTTAATCTACACCAATATCTCAAGAGTTAATCTCATATATAGTTATGATCGTGGGATTAAAGAAGGTCAATATCTAAAGTTAATGGTAATTAATACTATGCACAGAACCTAAGGTGCCACATCTCGGAGAAAAATTGAAAATTACAAATTAAACCTGTTATTTACAATCAAAGTGTTGCAACGTACGTGCAATGAATCACAGATATAATATCATTTTTGATTTATAAGGAGCTAGAAGCATTTCAACACATTCTTAGAAAATACATTGATACAATCATTATTAGTGAAAGTGGAAAGTTTTATTGGAGGGTGTAGAACATAATTAAATATGATTAATTAGAAATTAAGGATAAAATTAGGAAAATATTTAATATATAAAGGGACAACAAAAACTTATAGAATACGACTTATAATAGGAGAATGACTAATTAATTGATTGATTCATGCACATTAATCTAATAATCTTATTTCAATAACTTAAAAAATGGGGTAAAATATTGTTTTTTGACCTTCCCCATTCAGTGTGTGTCAACTAATGATGTGACGCTCTTTAGCTTTCTTTTCTAGATATCCATCTTACATGTCATATATATGACTTATCTGATGTGGCATAAATCCCATTTTGTATAATTTTGGTCACGCACAGTTTTCTCCCTCAGATTTTAGAGACAAAAAATAAAATTCACTAATTTCTCACGGACTGAAAACATATATATCTAATTTTAGAGCATATACTTATGCTTATGTGATTAGTAGTGAACTAAATCTAGAGGTACGTCTAATCTTTCTATCAACTAATATCCTAATAAAATTATTTTAGAGTCAATGAGTTTAATTAGTATATATTATCAGTATAAAAAAGATTTACAATGTTATCCAATATTGTCTTATCAGTATTAAAATTAATAAATGACGTGACAACAAATCATTAGGTAACAATGTAAAATTTCTTATTGTCAATGTATATCCATTAATTAAATCCATGATTTTAAACCCCTATAAAATTATGTCATTCATAAATTTTTATTTAAGTTATGATTCTAATAATGACATATATGGTTTTAAAATTCAAAATTTCTTCTTTTTATCTATTGATTAGTTAATTATATCTAATAATATTTGGTTTGAAATATAGAAAATTTATCATAACTTATAATAAAGGAAGTTAAATCAATTATGAGATAAAATCTTGTAATTTTCAAAATTTCTCCAGGATGGTAACTTAGGTTCTAAGCATAGGATAGTATTAACTTTAGATATTGAGTTTATTTAATTCCCACATATATAATTATGAGATGAACTCTTGAGATATTGGATTAATTTAATGTAAGAACCATGTTTGGTGTTTTAAATTTCTTTTAAAGAGATGTTAATGGATATCCTTAACGCACTAATTAAAGAAATAAAATTAGAAAAAATTTATTAAAAATTACTATATTATTTAAGGGTGGGGATCAACTTACTCCAGGAGTAACTCTTGGTAAAGTTACTCCGCTTAATAAGTCTTTATGAATGTTGACTTTCATTAATCCAACCGTTGAATTGAAAGTTTACATAACGTAGATCAAGTCTACAAAATTTCATAAAATTTAAAAATAATTTGATACTTCATCAAATAATTTGAATTTAACGTATAATATATTTTTCAAAATATAAGTAAATGTTGACTATAAAATTACATACCTACAAATGTTCAATTTATCTAAAATTTGATATGCATAATCATTATATTAATATTACATTATTCAACGGTTAGATTTGTGAAATTCATATTCTATTAGAAGTTATGAAGTGGAGTAACTTACCAAGAGTTACTCCTAGAATAAGTTGATCCACACCCATTATTTATTTAATATTATAAATATAATTAATATCATATGATTTTCACAAAGTCAATATGCATTTACTGTCATTAACTATTGCCTTTTCATTTATACATTTAATATAGAATGCATTTAATATGGTGATTAAGTATTTGTTTGTGTGATGGTTGGATGCTTTCAAAATAGAGTTATGACTTGGAGGAAACTTTTTTGTTTCCTTCAAGAGGTGCAGTGTTTGACCAAAAAAATAAAAGTTGCATTGGAAGAACGTGATGATTATTATTTGTATATCTATGCAATTTTTTTAAATGCCAACGATTATCCTAATGACACTTGTTAAAGAATTAAAAATATAATTTTTTTAAAAGTGTGTAAAATTTAATGTTACAAATGCAATTAATACCGTGGTTTCAAATAAAGACATTTTATATATAGATCATTAACCAATGCTCTTAGAGAAAAAATATAAATGGATTCAGACTAATTCATTATTAACTCTGTTTTAAAACTCTTGTTATTTTAACATTTACGTTAAAACTCTCGTTGTTTTAGATATCTAAAAAGAATTAATTATTTTTTCAACTAATACCCTTATTTGATATTTACTTCAACTAACAACTACTCAATTTCTCTCTTAACCATATTTAGTCTCTCTTTTTATTAATGTGGGTTAGTGAAAGTTAAATGAAATGAGTGAAAATAAAATGAGAGTATGTTAGTAGAAATGCTATTAAATTAAAAATTTTCTTCATCTGTACACGTAACCTTAAATATCAAGAGTTTTAAAATTGATGTTGTAAAAAATTTCCAATACCTATTTTGTCATTTACAATACTTAAATAAAGGACCTTATTTAAGGGAATAAAACTTATCGACACTTTATAATATTTGAGTAAAAGACTTTAATGTTGACAAAAAAAAGAGTAAAAGACTTGTTTAATTAAATTAAGGGAATCAAACTTCTCAGCACTTTCACCAATAGACATTGATATGTGCATCCCAACATTTGAGAAATTGGAATATATATTGCACAATTTATGATTAATTACTTTCTACTATTCAATGATAGATATTTTAAATGAAAAAAATTGAAATTCACCAATGAGATAAAATATTTAAAGTATATACTTTGAGTTGTTAAAAAACAATAGTCAAATAATGTAATAATGTTTTAGAATAAACTCTTAAATCAATCCTATGAAATTACATACTATATGATAGTCTTTAAAAAGTTGATTGTCCACATGGACTAATTTCTTTAACGAGAAATCTATGATTGTCCAGGTGGACATTAATTCACCACATTAGCATATAGTGTCAGTAATTTTGTTAGTGATTTAAGGTACGATAAGATTAACTCTGCATAATATGGTAAATTAGGAGAATTGATATTATGAAAAAAAAAAATTAGGGGACTATTCATGTAATTAGCAAAATAGGAGGATAAAAAATGCAACAAAATTACCACTACAAGAAAAATTACATTTTATGATGGTAAAATTCGTCACTGAAAACTTGAAAACATGTCACTAAGAATATCTTGTGACGATATTTGAATTTGTCATTGATCGTCACTAAAAATCGTGTCACTATTATATTAGTGACAATATTTTTAATATGTCACTAAAAATATTTTTTATTGTGACAAACACATCGTTACTAATAGTCCTACATAATGTTAGAACCACAGGAAACATTAGAAGGGGGGTTGAATAGTGTTTTAAACTTTTTGATAGTTTTTGGAAATCTTTGATTTAAATTATGAAAATGGGCACCGTTAAAAACAAGTCTTAAGATCAGTGATAGTTGAAACATGTGGAAGATAAGAAAAACAATGTTTCTTCTAAAGCTTAAGATTGTTTTAAACAGAGGCTTCTCAAAGTATCTTCTGAAGATTATTACAAAGAGTATTTTTCAGCACAGTTTCTGAAATACTTCAGACGACTAGAGGTTGTCTGAAGTCTGTTCCTGACTTTTGAACTGATCTCTTTCAGACTCACTTCTGAGAATTTATTTCAGAAGTTCTTCAAGGAACATTCTTTGTAAAGCTTCAAATGATATAAAAGATATCTCATGTTTTGTTCACATGAAAGATCATTTTATTGAAATAGTTGTGTTAAGTTTATTATAGAAGATACTTTTCAAATTCCAACTTAAATATGAAAACTGGAAATAAAGAGATTAAGAAAAAGTGAACTTAGGCATAGAGATTTCAGACAGGCTTTTAAGAGGCTGTCTGAAGTTTTCAGACGGCTGGTAAAAACTAATTTTAAAAGATGTTTTGTGCCCTTTACAAAATATCAGATTAATTATTCTGACCCCTTGATTAGTGTAAAAAAGAATTGATAACAGATAAGGGTAAGAAAACTTAGTCAAGGAATTTATCCTGGTTCACCAACAAACCCGTGAGCTACATCCAGTCCCAGAGGCAAACCACCGCTGGATTTTCCACTATCTGAATCCACAGATACAAGTATTATTCACAGCCTCTTCAGGCTAACACAAGTATTACTTTGTTTTCAACTGCCTCTTCAGGCAACATATGCAGTATTCTTTTTCAGTCTAGCCTCTCCAGGCTTTACAACTAAGTATTCTTTCTTCCACCAAGCCTCTCCAGGCTCTCTGACACATAAAGTGTTTACAAATTAAACTAAGTTTAAGTTTCCACGAAACATAAACTTAATCTTTTCCTGTACTAGAGGTTAACTGAGTACTGCTCAGGATACAATGAATGAATTCTAAGTACATGGTTAAGACAGTGATACAAGTGTATAAGTTTGAGTACAATCTCTGTCTCTGATAAGAGGAATAACATCCTCTGAGAATTGGCTAGGTAGATACTGACTTTAAGCTCCAGCCTTGTTCTCCAGCCATTGGTTTCCATGGGCTACATTCTCACCCGTATCATTGGAAAAACCAAGGCATACTTGCAGCTTCAAACCATTCTTGGTTCGTATGAGATTAAGCATAGCCTGGTTGGTTGTTCAACTGAACAACTACAATTTTGACTAACTGATCAATAGATCAGCAGCATGGTTGATTCAAGTAAGCATGGTCAACAACCAATAAGATTTTTCTGATACATCTTGATCAACTGATTGAACCAAGTGAATGAGTTCAACATCTTCAAATTCTTCCTTGAGGCTATTTATATGTTCTGTTGGAATATAGTCGTTTGAAGATGATTCATAATACCGTTGAGATGATGATGTGGCTCATATAGCCGTTATGTAATAGTGTCTCAAACGGTTGCATCTTCTTAAGCAAATAAGTGTTCAGTCAGTCCTGTTCTGACACTTCTGTAGATGAGATCTTTAGAGAGATTTTCTTGATATTATCTTGCATGTTCTCTCTCTTGATATCCTTTTGCTTTTCTTCAGCTGACTTCTGATTTCCTCTGCTTTTCTTAGGAGTGTATATGAGGAGGTATCCGTTGGATTTGTCCTCTTGCTTATTTTGTATATGCTCCTTTTCTGTTTGCTTCCTGACACCATTTCTTCTTTCTTCTTTGAGTGAGGTGTCTTGTTCAATGGCTGTTTCTTGCAGATGATAAAATATGTTTGAATTAAAATATTTCATTCAAACATTTCTCTTTGTTGCTTCTGCTTAGTCTCCTGAGCTTTTCTTGTGCTTTCTTTCGGATTGGTGATGATGATATTTCCGTTGTGATACCACCGTTTAGAGATAGCATTGAATGCTATTCAATCCGTCGTGAGACACGCTTCTGGGTGTCTTCACAATTCTGACAAAGTACAACGTTGGTGCTGCTATAAAGCTGTCATCGTTGTTGCTGCAATTTCTGCGTTGCAGAGATTTCCTCAGTGGTGTATGAAATTCAAAATCACCAGAAAAGGTCTCTGTGTTCCTTGCTATAAACGTGTTTGAAAAGGTACGCGCAGCAGAGGTTCAGAAAAGTCTTCACAAACTTCAGCAGAGGGTGCCACGTCATAAGTGAGACTTCAGACGGCACTGATACTTCAGACGGGTTGAACTACTTCAGACAGCTTCAACTCTTCAGACGAGTTCTGCTTCTTCAGACAGCTTCGTTGCTTCAGAAAGCTTCTTTGCTTCAGACAGCTTCTTTGCTTCAGATAAGTTCAATCTTCAAACTGCTTTATGTTGTCTTCATTCCTTCGAGTCTTTATGTCTTCAGATGGTCTTCACGTCTTCAGACAGTCTTCACGTCTTCAGACGGTTTGCGCACTTCAGACGAGTTGCATTCTTCAGACAGCTTCTTTATATTAAATCCTGCATTTGTTCTTCTAATCCTGATCTTCTGATTCTGATAAATATTTCATCCTGAAACACAATCAACAAACCAATACCTTTCTCAGTAGAATCTGTTTATATAATCTTATTTGTTCTTATATAATCTTATTTGTTAATCATTAAAACTAAAGGATATTAAGTCTTTGAGTCAAGTTTGAATGCTCAAACTGATTAATAGACTTCACACATAATAGTGACAAAAATGAATTGTCACTAATATAAACAATAATAGTGATGATTTAATCGTCACTATTAAGAGTTTATATATTAAAAATTATCGGACCGGTTAACCCGGAAACCAGACCCGTGGCTAAGTCGGAGGACTGGCGATTGAACCGATCAATGCTCCTGACTCGTTGAACCGGTGCAGGCATGCTCGTATGGCTTAGCTAGAGCCTGCTGCGATAAAATTCCTGAAAAGTTACTAAATGTGGATTAGAACTCGGGTATCAAGCTGCCAGTCAACATTGCTACGCCTCACACCACTATGCCAAGCTTGTTTCTTGTTATATTATTGCAGTTTATATATATATATATATATATATATATATATATAACGTTAACATTCTTTTAAAAACTTCCATAATATTATATTTAATAATATAAATATATTAAATAATATTACTTTTCTTTTAATTATTTTTTTAATTTAACTTTATGAATGTGATATCAAAATGATTTCCTCGTTATTAGGTAATGTTTTTTCCTTTTTCTTATTACATCATGTCTTTTTATTTTTTTTATAAGCCTTAAATAATTTAATATAAATTATACACTATTTATTGACGTGCTTTTATTATTGTTTTTGTCATAATGTGTGTATATAAATAGAAATAATTTAACTTTCATGGATATAAATTTTAATGATATAATTATTAATTCAATTGTATATTGTCACTTGAAGCAACATTGAATAAAAGTAATCTACATGGTTATCGATTTATTTATCCTGATTTATGTAATTTTTAAAATTTACCAATATAAAAATATTTTAATATTCCCAAAAAATTCTACAACAAGAAGAAGAATTCATGAATAATGAAGATGGAACCAAAAATAAAAACAATCCAAAGCCACAAAGTAGTTACATCACAATATTGTCAAATATACTACTTATCACACAATAGGTATTAATTATCCCTATTTTTCTCATATTAAAACACATTTTGTTACAAGTGATTGAAAATGCTAATATATAAAATACTTAATAAATATTTTAATGTATGTATAAATTAATTTTTTTGGTGCATTATATAAATTAAATTTAAGTTATCTATATATATATATATATAAATCAAAGTTTCAATTCGAAATTGATACATAAATGTTTGGAGATGAATAATTTGAATTGACAATGTTAAGAAATATTACATTAGATTTGAAGTGAAAATGCCAAATTGAGGTACAATTTTAAAAAATAAACTAAAACAAACTAAAAGTTAATCTCATATTTTGCACCAAGAATAATATAAGACTTAAATTACATAAGTGTAGATTAGTTGCATTCATTTTTTTATCTTCATCTGAAAATTCAAATTTAAATCAAGATTGAGAATTTGTTAATTTTTAGATTTTTTCAAAGTTTTGTCTTTTAATCCTTAAAAAACAACTTTCATTAAAGATAAAAATTTTATATTTTAAATTTTTGTCACGGTAATTCAATGAAAAAAAATTATATAAATGATTGTTTTCATTAGTGACAAATTCTTTTTTTGTCACTAAATTTTTGTCACTAAAAATTAGTTTTCTTATAGTGTACCTTGTATTTTTTTCTTAATGTGTCACATATATAGTTTCTTTTATATAAAGAATTTCACATTTTCTTTTTATATTTTATTTTTTATTTTACTTAACCATAGGTGTTGAATTCGAATCCTAATTTATATTAATTTTTTTATAATTATACATTTTTTGTTTATAAATTTATATTTTAACACACCATATATATCACGTTAATAGACATAAGTAAAATGTGTCTTAATTTACACAATTTATTTTTATAATTTTTCTTTTACAATTTCAAGTCTTACGTGTCCATAATTTATCCAAATCCCTTTTATAACTTCTAAATATTTTCTTTAATTTTTTTGTTTTAAAAATTTTTTAATTATAAAAATATAATCTTATAGTATTATGTTACATTTTGTTTGCACTTAATTGTTTATTCATACTCAATTGCCTTTAACTATAATTTATTAATTTGTCATCAATTAAACGTGAATACAAAATTAAAATATATATATAATTGATTAATCTTTAATTTCTGAGTACAAATTTTTAATGACAGTATTAAAAAAAATAAGAATGTGAATAGATAAATACAGATGCCATATATATAATAACTCTATACTTTTATAATTTTTATATATAATTTTTTTATAGTATGTGATCCCATAAAGTAATTTAAATATATAGGATTAAAACGGTTACAAATTTTATGTATTATATAATTTTTTTAAGGATATGTCGTTGACATGAATAAACATGAAAGCTGCTCTCTTCATATTTTTTAAGTGTTGATTTAGTAATTTTTATTTTATATTGAATAATTTTTTACAACATTAATAAATAATTATTTTTTAATTGTACCTTTAATAATTAATTTGAGAGAGAAAAATTTATAAGATAAATAATAAAAAACAGAAATATTAATGGTAGAGGGTTTTATAAAAAGGAGTAAAATAAAATCATGTAGAGAAAGTCTTATAAAAACGATCTGGGGAGTATATAATAGGAAATTAATATTTTTTTTATAAAAAATAGAAATATTAATTGTAATTATTGGTTTATGTATGCATAAACTCAAGCTTTAATTCAATACAATACAATTGACCTTAATTCAATACAATACAATTGAAATGGAGGGAGTATAAATTAAGCATGACATATATATGAGACCAAAATGTGAGATTAATTAACAAAGTCAAATGAGTAATTATAAAAATATTATTTGGCTATGGATAGGTGGATTAGTTCAGATTAGATTAAAAACAGTTTTAGAACCTACAACATATTATTCACTTGACACTGCAACAGATCCATCATACCACATTGATTAGTTAGCCTTACAGGCAATATTCATATTCATATTCATACATTTGAAGTAAAAGTTTTTCTTTACATTTACATGAAAACCAGGTCGGTCAAGCCCTAAAACTATCAACCTACTCCGTCATTTTATTTCCAATTACTTATTAATTATCTACCTTCCTAAAAATGCACGTCCAACACAACACTACTAGTTAGTTAATCTGTACTATTAATTACTCATATACATACATATATATATTATATGCGTCTAATTAATTATCAGCAGATTCACACTCTGCAGGTAGCTTGGTTCCACAATCATTAGGACCTACTTCCTCTAACTTCACACAATTCGTAGCTTTGGTGGCCTTCTCACCCAGCTGCAATAACCATATATCAAATAAATTAACAGGCCAAAATTCATATATCACTTTTAATTAGATTCTGATGTACGATCACTCTTCCAAAAAACAATGAAAAAATATTAGTTGTTTGTTCATCATAACACTTACAATGATAACATAAAGAACCATATATGTGTATCGTATAAATTTACTTAATATATAATATATAAGTATGTATGTATGTATATATAGATAATCTGAATAAATATAAATGAATCACAGCACTTACAGCAACAGCAGATGAAACGCATTCCTCATCAGAATCCGTGTAATCAATAACATCCTACAAATATTATATAGTCAAGAGTGTATATATGTATATGTATACAACTAGAACAGAACCAGAACCAGAACCAGACATATATATCACACATATATATACATGAATTGTCCAAAATGCATGTGTAATCAATTAATAATAAGAAGTGAACAACAAATATAAAAAAGGAAAATTCAAACAATTAGTAGCTTATATGTGTACTGTATATATACCCTTGTGAGACGGTTCTGTTCCTTATAGTCAGGGGTTTTAGGTTCAGGAGGGGGGGAGCTTTGCCTTTGGAGAGGAAGAGGAGGATGGTTGTTGTTTGCCATAGCAATAGCTACTAATTAACAATTGTGTATGTTAGGGTGGTGAATGCCTATGAGTGTTTACAAACCGAGTTAGTTATAATTAGTAGTGAAAGAGTTGAATATATGGAATTATAAATTCGAACATGTGTCCCTATTTTTTCTATTAAAAAAAGAAACACCCTGAAAGATGTGGCATCATAAGGTGGGGGTGGTGTGACTCGTGTCACATTCAAAAATTTATAACTAGTGTATCTATCAATAATATCTCTTGTCTCAAATGTAACCATAGACACATCCTTGATTTCATAGCATTTTGTTTTTTTCTCCAACTTTTTAACGTTTTACATCACTGCTCAGGTCATTATCGGTTACATGCATCCTAAGCGGTTTACAATTAAATATATATAGTTTCTGTTTCTCTCAACATAAAAAAATGATTTCTGCTTCTTCCTCTTCTTTGATGATGGTGACAGCTGATTATTACATTCTGAAACACACCAGCGTTTTGGTTCCAAATGACTTCTGTACTCTCACGTGCACACTCCTTCTCTCATGTGTGTAAGAATGATATTAATTAATTAGTATATAATACACATCTTGTCCCAAACATAATCATAATCGCTTTGATTTGTTAATTTTTAAGTGTTCAACATATATATTATATGAACACTTAAGTCATTAACGATTACTTAATCAAGCTATCCGTGGTTTCAGTTCAAATGTATGTGGTTTCCTCTATCTCTCTCTCATCTAAGAAGAATAAGATGATTGCCACAAAAATGAGGAATAATTTCCTTAGACAACTTTTTGTATGTAAAAACAGAAACTTTTGGGAATGTGTTATTGTGATTTTATCAACTGAGTTTTGCAAAATAATCGTATTAGCAATAGAATCTTATAAAAAAATTGAGATTCTTAATGACACGATACCATCCGACCTCAACCAAGATACCTCAGATGCATTGCAAGGGATTGAAGATCCAATGACCGGAGCCAGATCTGAGCGGTTAAAGAGAACTTTGCAACTCTTGATCACTGAAGTCCAAAGGAAAGTAGACCACCAAGTAGAAGAAGAACCAAAGAAGTGGTTTAACTTAGCTCGGATTGAAGTACAAGAGTGTTATCTGATCTGACAATCGGTTATGTCTGTTATCCGAATCTTAGGAGAGCCTATTTTGGTAAAGTGTATCTAATCAGATCATAACTGATTTATTTAGGATAAGATCTGTTAGGAATCAATATCATGATCTCTTAGGATTATATTTACATCTTTTAGGATTATATTTTATCTTATCTAGAATTAAATCTATTTAATTTAGGATTGTATCTTTTAGATAGTTTATTTTAGGAAATTCCTTTGCTATATATTAGCATTGAGAATCAGTTTGTAGACAGTTATTTTTTCAATAAAATTTGAGTTTTCTCATTGTGAGAGCTTATCCTTTGTTCTTGGATTAAAGAACTACTTGATAACTTTGGTTCTACCAGCAGGTCTTGGTTAGGGTCTAGTTGCTTATATTTGGTAACTTTGGTGCTTCCGGCAGGTCACGGATTGTGTCAAGTTCCTATCTTCTTTGATAGCTTTGGTGCTTCCAGCAGGTCTTGGATTGTGTCAAGCTCCTTACAGTTATTTACAGTTATTTACCGTTAATTGATTTTCAAGACGTTCCTATCTTTACGCTTCCGGTTCGTATCATTTGGTACCAGAGCTTCGGCTCTTGAGATCAATTGGTAACATCTATCCTTATATTTTAGTCTTTATCTTATTAAAAAAAACTGCATTAGTTAAAAAAAAGAGGTACAGACAATACAAAAAAAAAAGGGAGATCTGCAGTAGTAAAAAAAATAAAAAGAGAAAGGTGCAGATAGTAAAAAAAAAGGTGCAGTATTAAATTTTCTCAACCGCAAATTCAGTTCTATTGTGCACAATATTTATTCCAAGCAGAAGATTTCATCCGAGGTGACGAATCCATCTGAATTGAAGAGTTGTAACCGACTACACATCTTGATTACTTTCCGAGCTAGTGTTTTGTCACTAAAAGTTGTCAAGTTATCATCAACACCTTCTCTATTACTTGTTAGTAGAATCTATCCCAAAAGTTCCTTATTTCAAGAGCTTGTAAGGATAAGTTAAGTGGAAAAAGGCAAGAGTGGTGAGTACAATATAGTGAGAAAAAGCCAAAAATTAGAGTGATACACGAGAGAATCAAAACTTTTGAGTGAAAACACGTAAGAGAGTGTTTTGAGGATTCTTATTTTTATCACTAACATCATTTGATTTACAACCAAATTTCTTTTAATCATGAGTACAGTAAACTAACGTGAGGAGGATGCTGGAGAAATAGACCTCAAATCGTTCCTCAAGACACTACAAAGTGAATTTATGAGAATGAGTGCAAGAATGGATGAGATAGAAGATCGGTTTCCAAGGAGAAGGAGTAGAACGTCTCCTAACCGCACTGAAGAAGAGGAAGAGGAAAAAGAGGACAAGGGAAGTAGTTCTAGAAGAGAAAGCAACAGGCAAAATCATCTTGGAAACATCAAGATGAGCATTCCTTCTTTCCAAGGGAAGAATGATCCTGAGTTATATTTGGAGTGGGAAAGAAAGGTGGAGCATGTTGTTGATTGCCACAATTATTCAGAGGAGAAAAAGGTAAAATTAGCTGTGGTAGAATTCACTGATTATGCAAGTATATGGTGGGATCAATATGTGTTGAGCAGGAGAAGGTGTGGAGAAAGACCGATTCAATCTTGGGAGGAGATGAAGGTCGTGATGAGAAGGAGATTTGTACCAAGTCATTACCACAGAGACTTGTATAGAAAATTGCAGGACCTACGTCAAGGTTCTATGAGTGTAGATGATTACTACAAGGAGATGGAAATAGCCATGATGAGAGCCAATGTGCAAGAAGACCGAGAAGCAACAATGGCTAGATTCATTGGAGGGTTAAAGAAAGAAATTTCAAATGTAGTGGAACTCCATCATTATGTAGAGATGGAGGATTTATTACACAAATCAATCCAAGTAGAGAGACAACTGAAATCCAAAGTTGTAAGATTTCCAGGAACTCCTAGTACCTCTTGGAAATCCTGGGCTACCAACAAACCGACAACTCGGCCAAAAGAAGAGGCAAAGACGGGACAACCGACCTCAGCCAGTAAAGGTAAGTCTGAATTCAATTCATCTTCTAAAGCACGTGAAATTAAATGTTTCAGGTGTCAAGGTCTTGGACATATTGCTTCTAATTGTCCGAACAAGAGGGTCATACTCATGCGTGACAATGGTGAAGTGGAAAGTGCAAGTGAAGAAGAAGATGATGAAATGCCCGAGCTGGAGGATTGCAGTGATGTGGAATACACCGAGCCAGACCACGGTAATGCATTAGTCACCGGGAGGGTGTTGAATGCACAACCAAAGATGGGGGGAGTTGAGGAGCAACGTGAGCACATATTCCATACAAGGTGCCGCGTAAGTGATAAGGTTTGCAGTCTTTTAATTGATAGTGGTAGTTGTACCAATGTTGCTAGTATTTTGATGGTTGAGAAATTAAATTTACCTACCATAAAACATCCTAATCCTTATAGACTGCAGTGGCTAAATGATTGTGGGGACATAAGGGTAACAAAACAAGTTTTGCTTTCATTTTCCATTGGAAAATATAAAGACAAAGTCTTGTGTGATGTTGCACCTATGCATGCTGGACACATTCTACTTGGTCGACCATGGCAATTTGATAGGCGAGTAACTCATGATGGGTATCACAACAGGTATAGTTTTAAATTAAATAATAAAACCTTTGTGCTAACCCCTCTTCAACCTTCTGAAGCATATGCAGATCAAATAAGAATTGCTAGGGAGAGCAAGGAGTTGGAAGAACAATTTTCTGTTCAAGAAAAAGAAAGAAAAGAGAAGAAGAGAGAAGTGGGCATGGGTTCGAATCCGACTTCAAGATTGGATGTCTGTTCGACGTTACAACCGAGCCAGGGCAGAAGCAAAGTGAACGCTATCACAAGAAAAAGGGAATTTGAAAGTGTATTGTTAGATAAAGGGCAATTATTGATTCTTGTTTTTAAAGATATATACTTCTCTGATAATTCTAACAATTCTTTACCTTCTGAAATTCAAAATTTGTTGAAGGAGTTTGGAGAAGTCTTTCCGGATGAGCTACCTCAAGGATTACCACTTTCAAGAGGTATAGAACACCAGATTGACCTTGTACCCGGTTGTGCCCTACCAAATCGACCAGCATACAGAACCAACCCGGATGAGACCAAGGAGATCCAAAAACAAGTCAGTGAGCTAATGGAAAAAGGGTATGTAAGGGAGAGCCTTAGTCCATGTGCTGTACCGGTAATATTGGTACCAAAGAAAGATGGTTCTTGGCGTATGTGCACTGATTGCCGAGCCATTAACAAGATTACGGTAAAGTATCATTATCCAATTCCTAGGTTGGACGACATGCTTGATGAGTTACATGGGGCTTGTTTGTTCTCTAAAATTGATTTGAAAAGTGGTTACTATCAAATTCGAATGAAAGAGGGTGATGAGTGGAAAACTGCTTTTAAAACAAAGTATGGTTTGTATGAGTGGTTAGTGATGCCCTTCGGCTTAACTAATGCACCCAGTACTTTTATGAGGTTAATGAACCATGTATTACGCTCTTTCATAGGAAAGTTTGTGGTAGTTTACTTTGATGACATTTTGGTTTACAACAAATCTTATAATGTATATGTTGAACACTTACATGCTGTTTTTAAGGTATTAAAGGAAAATAAATTATATGCTAATTTAAAGAATGTACCTTTTGCCTTGATTCTGTTGTATTCTTAGGTTTTGTGATAAGTTCAAAGGGGGTAGGTGTAGATGAGGAAAAGGTTAAGGCTATTAGAGAATGGCCGACCCCAAAGAGTGCTAGTGAAGTGAGAAGTTTTCATGGGTTAGCAAGTTTCTATAGGCGGTTTGTGAAAGACTTTAGCACTATTGTTGCGCCTTTAAATGAACTTGTTAAGAAAAATATTGTGTTTAAATGGTCAGATGTACATGAAAAAGCTTTTAACACTTTAAAAGAAAAATTAACAAATGCACCCTTACTTGTTTTACCTAATTTTGATAAAGCTTTTGAGATTGAATGTGATGCTTCTGGTGTTGGTATAAGGGCTGTTTTAATGCAGGAATCCCAACCGATTGCATACTTTAGTGAAAAGCTTAATGGGGCAGCATTGAATTATCCAACTTATGACAAGGAATTGTATGCCTTGGTAAGGGCATTACAAACTTGGCAACATTATTTGTGGCCAAGAGAGTTTGTTATACATTCTGACCATCAAAGTCTAAAGTTTTTAAAATCTCAAGGGAAGCTTCAAAAAAGACATGCAAAGTGGTTGGAATTTATTGAGATGTTTCCATATGTAATAAGGTATAAAAATGGTAAGGACAATATAGTTGCTGATACTTTGTCAAGGAGGTATGTTTTACTTACTTCTTTACAAGCAAAATTGTTAGGTTTTGAACAAATTAAAGGTCTGTATGAAAGTGATCCTGATTTTAAACAAATTTGGGATTCTTGTTCTAACCGATCTTGTGAGAAATTTTATAGGTATGAAGGATTTTTGTTCAAGAGGAACCAACTGTGTGTACCAGTCAGTTCTTTAAGAGAATTCTTGATTAAGGAGACCCATGAAGGCGGTTTGATGGGACACTTTGGAGTGCAGAAGACACTGGACATCCTGGCCGAGCACCTTTTCTGGCCGAGCATGAAGAAGGACGTCCGAGCTGAGTGTGAAAGGTGCATAACATGTAAGCAAGCTAAGTCAAAATTAAATCCACATGGGTTTTATACACCTTTGACTATTCCTGAGCAGCCTTGGACAGATATTTCCATGGACTTTGTGATCGGTTTTCCAAAAACTCAAAGTGCTAAGGATAGTATTTTTGTTGTTGTTGATCGGTTTAGTAAAATGACACACTTTATTGCGTGTTCAAAGACAAATGATGCAACACAAATTGCTGACCTATTCTTTAAAGAAGTTGTCCGATTGCATGGTTTACCAAGGACAATTGTGAGTGATAGGGACGTTAAATTCCTATGTCATTTTTGGAGGACTTTATGGAATAAATTGGGAACAAAGCTTCTATTTTCTACTGTTGCACATCCTCAAACGGATGGACAAACTGAAGCAGTAAATAGAACGCTTTCAACCTTATTACGTTTTATCATTGGCAAGAATCTAAAGCAATGGGAAAAATGTTTGCCACATGTTGAGTTTGCATATAACCGGACGGTACACTATACTACTTCTTTTTCACCCTTTGAGGTTGTATATGGTTTTAATCCACTAACTCCTTTGGATATTTTGCCATTACCTATTTCTGAATTTTTCAGCCTAGATGGTAAAAGGAAAGCAGGTTATGTTAGGGAGTTACATGCAAAGGTCCGAGCTAATATTGAAAGGAAAAATGAGCAGTATGCAAAACAAGCCAATAAAGGGAGGAGGAAGGTAATATTTGAACCAGACGACTGGGTTTGGATTCACATGAGGAAAGAGAGGTTTCCAGCTCAAAGGAAGAACAAACTTCAACCAAGAGGAGATGGTCCATTCCAAGTTCTAGAGAAGATCAATGACAATGCATACAAGATAGATCTTCCAAGTGAATATGGTAA
This sequence comes from Sesbania bispinosa, assembly GCA_026901365.1. Classification (NCBI taxonomy): domain Eukaryota; kingdom Viridiplantae; phylum Streptophyta; class Magnoliopsida; order Fabales; family Fabaceae; genus Sesbania; species Sesbania bispinosa. Next base: position 63,635 of record QLOH01001036.1, read on the forward strand.
TGTTAGTGCAACATTCAATGTAACTGATTTATCTTTATTTGATGTAGGTGATGAATCAGATTCGAGGACGAATCATTTCAAAGAAGGGGGAATGACACGATCCCATCCGACCTCAACCAAGATACCTCAGATGCATTGCAAGGGATTGAAGATCCAATGACCGGAGCCAGATCTGAGCGGTTAAAGAGAGCTTTGCAACTCTTGATCACTGAAGTCCAAAGGAAAGTAGACCACCAAGTAGAAGAAGAACCAAAGAAGTGGTTTAACTTAGCTCGGATTGAAGTACAAGAGTGTTATCCGATCTGACAATCGGTTATGTCTGTTATCCGAATCTTAGGAGAGCCTATTTCGGGAAAATGTATCTAATCAGATCATAACTGATTTATTTAGGATAAGATCTGTTAGGAATCAATATCATGATCTCTTAGGATTACATTTACATCTTTTAGGATTATATTTTATCTTATCTAGAATTAAATCTATTTAATTTAGGATTGTATCTTTTAGATAGTTTATTTTAGGAAATTCCTTTGCTATATATTAGCATTGAGAATCAGTTTGTAGACAGTTATTTTTTCAATAAAATTTGAGTTTTCTCATTGTGAGAGTTTATCCTTTGTTCTTGGATTAAAGAACTACTTGATAACTTAGGTTCTACCAGCAGGTCTTGGTTAGGGTCTAGTTGCTTATATTTGATAGCTTTGGTGCTTCCGGCAGGTCACGGATTGTGTCAACTTCCTATCTTCTTTGATAGCTTTGGTGCTTCCAGCAGGTCTTGGATTGTGTCAAGCTCCTTACAGTTATTTACAGTTATTTACCGTTAATTGATCTTCAAGACGTTCCTATTTTTACGCTTCCGATTCGTATCATTAAAGAAATTTTTTGTTTAGTATGTTATTTCTAAGTAATTAAATATTCTTGCAAGTCTTTGTTGAAATTTGTGTTATAAATCTAGACCATACAAACCATATTAAAAGTTACTCATGTATCACATGATCATTTAAAAAGTTACATCACTTTTTGTTCTAAATCATGACTAATGACCATTTATATATATATGGGTTAAAATTTATTCCTAAAATTCTTAGTCATATATATAGATATATGATGATGATGATCAAGAAGAAGAAAGTTTATAAGATGAGGGCCTAAATCTAAGAGATAAGAGACCAGAAATAATATATATATATATTTTTTAAAATAATAGTCTATTTTTTAAATAAAAAAACTTATAATAAATTTATTTTTTATAAGAAAAAAATATTTTTAGTTATTATCTATTAACTAATAATTAGTAATATTTTTATGTTTGATATAAAAATTTTATTAAATTTTGGGTAAAATATATTTTTACTCTTTATAAATTTAAGCATATTTGGGTTTGATTCTCATAATTTAAAATCAATGTGTTGAGTTTCTTTTTCTCAAATTAATTAATCATTATCACCCCCTCTCGCTAAGGAATAAAAATATATCTGATAAGAAATATAATTAAAGACTAAAAACACACCTAATAAAATTAATTTGGGATAATTTAAAAGAGAGGGACTCAACACACAAATTTTAAATTATGAGAACCAAAATCAAATTTATTTAATTTTACATAAACTACAAACATATTTTACCCTTAATTTTAATATATAAAATATATCTAAAATAATTGAGGCCTTAACCTTATAACAGGCAAGACCTAAACCAGTTGCTTTACCGACCTGTAAATAACTAATTGGGAATGGGATCAAACATATAGTTTTTCTTTTTAATATTAAGTGGGACAAATATATATATAGAATTCATTGGACCAAAGAGATATATTAATTGCACGAGTATAAAGGAAACAATTTTTGCTACAAAATAATCTTATTCACAACATTACATTTATATTTTTAGATCTTTTCCCTAAATTTAATCTATTTAAGAGCCCGTTTAGCATAGCATTGAAGAGGCTATAAAACTTTTTGACAGGTGAAAATCAATTGCCAAATCTTTTAGTTTCGTTTGGGTAAAAATGAGAGGAACATTAAACGTATTATTGGTTGTAGAAAACGTGTAGTTCTCAAACAATTGGGAGAGAGATCGATTCTAACGGTAATTTGTCATTTTCTATTTATCTAATAAAATAATTAGTAAATCCATTTTAGTAATTTTATATACAAAATAAAGTGATTTTATTTTATCACATTTAAATAAAATTAATTTTTGTCAACCCACTTTTAGAATTATATATCTAAACAAAAATCAATTCGCTTAAAATAAATTCTCTCAAAATCAATTCTACCAAAATCAATTCTTGTAAACTATAAACCAAACAGACACAAAGATGAGACATTCAATACAAAGGAAAAAAACTAATAATTATAGTTATTAATTAAAAAACAACTATTAAAATTATAATTATATAGAATATATATACTACTACTAAATATGAAAATATTTAAAACTCAGCCATTATTCTTTCAATTATTAATTATAACATCACTTCACTTTTGACTTTTGATTTTTGTCTAATTTAAAGTGTATGTCTCCTTGACAAGACTGAAATTCCCAAATCCCCCTCCCCCGACACCTAGCTAGAACTTGTTTTCCTCCGACTCTTTCTTAATAATGGAAGCCTCTGCGAGCAACTGCACTCCACTTTCAATGCCAGCTGCCTCCTTCACTTTTGCAGGTCCACCACTACCAACACTCGTCACTACCTGAAACCAACAATAAATAAATAAAAAAATTCAAAAATTAATTAGTTTAATAATTTAACTTGAACACATATATCTCCAATTCAAAACCATGATTTTAATTTGCACTCTGCAATCACATCCGTAATATCAATAATTTCTGGGTCTCTGTCTGTATAGCATCATTGTCATTGCAATTGTCGCATTTGTCCACAATTTTTGTAATTTCAAGAATAGTGAACAACAACAATTTAAAACCAAGATCAAAACACTTATAGAGGATTCCTCATCGTTGGGATTTTGCTCGTTAACAATAACACGAGTCGCAGCAGCCTACAAATTATCACGAATAAATTGAAAAAAAAAACAGAAAAATTGAATATAACATAACAAAATAATTTTTATATAGCATGAAAATGTTTCAAAATTCAAAGGCTAACCCTGAGCAATTCCAGCTGTTCTTGCCTAATTGTTTTGGTCGGCATGAAAGCTTGCCTTTTAAACCTTGTTGGTCGCCTGCTAAATGCCATTGTCAGTTATACCAAATGTTTGTGGGGGAGATTGTTAGCCAGTAGTGGCATTATATATATGAACAAGGATGGGGAAAACCATGTTAATTGTGCTATCTTATTTGGAAACAAACAATTATATGCTTATTTGGCATAATTTTGTTTGACCTTCAAATTAATTGAAATAACCGTCCCCGGGGCTCAATTCAGACCCATGTGCGCAGTTAGCACAATTTCATGAGGGGCACTGGGTGCGGAATGCGAACGTTAGGGAGGAAATGATTTAGGACAGTTTTGAGTTTCATATGGTAATTTTTTTCTACTATTTTTTAGTTGGAGTTCTTTTTTTTTTTTTTGCCTATTTAGGACCCTCGACAAAGAAATAAACAAACACATAACTCTTGCCTCTCTGAGTCAAGAATAACCGTAATTCATCGTGTCTTTTTAGTGAACCTCGTCTTCTGTGTACCTTTTTTTTTCTAACTCTATTATCTTAGTTGTTAATTAAGGCTTGTTCACGCAGAGTAGCCAGTGTTGCTCGTTGTACTTGCTATATGTTTGTGTATGCGCCTACACCTCAGCATCTTATTCTTAAGGAAACATGGGACTTTTAAGCCCACACCGTTTTGTACAACACTATTTTCATTTTTCAAGTATCAGAATGCGAGGATGATACTAATATAAGTCAAATTTTCATCTGGCACAATGAACAAACTTAAGCGTTTTCTTGTGCTTATATGGTTGTCTTGTTTTATATTTTTAATTCACTTTCGCTACTACTTTCATCATAATAAAAGACAAAACGTGTATTTTTTTAAGTTATATTTTTATACATATTTCAATAAATTTTGCTTCATATGATTTGAATTTAATTAACAAAAGAAATTAATATACTATAAGATTGAACTAGATGCTATTATTTTTCTGTGCCTCCAATTGTGTATGAATATACAATCACAAATTTTAGGATGAATCACATGATTCCATCAATTTAATCCGTGATTCCAAACATTGTCTCTTGATATTGGATACGCATTGTGTTTTTAGTGGTTCACACCATATCATATTATTCAAATTGTAAATCATAAGATTTTTATAATTACATACTTTATTCAACACTTGATAAGAGGTTATAATTTATTATCTATAAAAGACCTTATTCATTATTCATAATTAGTAAAATGTCGTTATTCATTATTTATTATTTGACATTATTTGTTATTCAATGCATAATATCAATATATTCATTATTCAACACTTAATAAGAAATCATAATTCATTAATTATTCATAAGAAGTCATCATTCGTTGACTCAAAAGTTATCGTTCATTATTTGTGATCCCAACACATTATGTCAATGTATTTGTTATTGAAGTCGTTATTCGTTATTCATAATTGTTAAAAGGTCATTATTCGTCGGCTTCTAGGGTGGAAAAGCCTGATAATTGTCCACGCTCGTGAGAAAGGAATATTCGACTTAGTATTAGTGTTTGGCAATGGGTAACAAAGTTATAAATATTGTTACTGGGGCCCTCATTTTATGTTTTAAAGAACCAAAATGGAAATGCATTTTAGGATTTTGAAATAGATAAAAATATGTAATAGAAAAAAATAAAAGAAAAGAAAAAAAGATAGAAAGTAAAGTAACAGATCGAAATGGTTTCTTGCGCAAGTCTTCTTCATCATCAATGTATTTGTGTTGAAAGCTATCTATCTTTGCCTTTTTATCTCTACAACATGGTTTCGTATTGTCGTTGTCGGAGAGCCTCACGGTGGAGATCTCCTTACCGTTCACCATGTACAACTTGATGCGCCATCACACGTAGTTAAGACGACCTCTATGGAGTTGTTGTCATTCTTCTATGACATGGAAGTGATGCGCGCGGAAGATGGAGAAGGAGAAATTCATCTGCATGTTTCTACTACCTTTACGACGACCAAGAGGTGGTAGCGATGGGCTTGGAAGTGGCCATAATCGCCAAGAACTACGTTTTCACTGTGTACCATGACCGTCGCACCTTATTATGTCGCGACGGAACCTTAGTTGTGTCGAGCTAATGGGCCACCGTGATGGTTGGTCCAAAGAGAAGGATGGTTCCATGCATTTTTTACAAGGACGGTGGATTCTACGATGGTCATGGTATTGTCAGGGCTCAAGTTCCCCATAGTTGTGGCTTGGTGGCTTTTGCTTAGAGATACTCTAAGGATAACGGTGTCACTTTGGCTCAGAATAACAAACTAATGGCAGCCCCATTCTTTTCGTCGCAACATGTTCCAATATCCACTTTACAAAAAACTCCAGAATCCAAATCCATAGTTTACAGACAAAGATCCCACAAGTCTCATTAACTTATTTCTTATATTTAGTTATTTAATTAATCTACAAATATTCCCAATCAAGTAAAAATAATTATTAACATATGATCATATATGCAAATTATATAAGTTCAACAAAAACATTTATAGGTTACTTATCTTCACCGTCAAATTCTTTATTAATATATCCAAAGGTGTTTAACACTTTTCTCACCGGTTGAAAAGACTCATGCTTTTCCACCCTAGACAACACACATTATTTATTATTTGTACCCGACAGATAACACCTTTATTTGCTTAGTGCATTGGGTTCAGTAAAAACTAACTCGGTTTTTCACGAATCCTCGAGCTAAGGTAAACAATAGCAATTTACTATTCATTATTTGTTATTCGACAGATAACGCCTTTATCCAACAAGTAAAATTCATTTTTGATATAATCAATAGGCAAACAAACACACCAAGTGTTATTATATATTATTCATTATTCAACGCTTGATAAGAGGTCATTATTCATTATTCAATGTATCCTAAAAATTTGTTATTTGTTGCTTGTTCTTTATTTTTTTAAAAGATGTTATTTGACATAACACTTGAGACAAAGCCATTATTTATTTAGTCAATTTCATTATTTTAATTAATATTTATTAATAAATAAATATGTAAATTACTAAACATGGGGATCAATTAGCATAAGGCTATTTCAGTTTAACTTGTGATTTCGAATTTGAGTCCTAAATATGCAACTGCATTAAATAGTTGGGGGGAAGAGCCATATTTTTATTTTAATTTCATGATATTATAAATTATTTAAATATTTTTGTTAGACACGAGGAAATAAACCAATTTTCGTAGTGTTGTGTATTGGAAGTTAGGGTGTTTTTTTAAAACACTAGCCCAATTTTATGAGCCATCATGCATTTGACTTAATTTGTGGTTAACCGTATTTAGAGCCAGTATTCTAATCCCATTGTTTGAATTTGAAACTAAGAGATGGGTCCAACCCTAGGGTCCAGACTAGTAACGTCATCGCTTTAGCTAAGTTCCAAAAATACTCTTATTTTAGGTTTTAAAAAAACTATTTTTTATTAATATTTTTTAAAAATTAATTAATAATTATTTTGTTAATAATATTAAATCCTTAAGAGTAACTAAGTATTTTTTTCTAAAAAAATACCCCATATTTATGACTTTATCTCTTGTTATAAATAATAATTATTAATAATTGTTTCTAAACATTATTCCCATTACCTACTTTATTTATTTTTGTGACTTTTCTTCTTCTGTAAGTGCTATACTATTATTGCCTATTCTCTCTTACTCTCTTTGTTTCTCTCTTTTTTTTAATGAGTGAACGAAACCAACTTTTTTTTGTCTCTTGCAAGATCATCCCCACACCCTCTTTTAGTCTCTTACTCGAACATGTGATGTGTAATTAACAATTTTATAAAATTATTGTTAATGAAGTTTTAAAATCTCCTCAAGAATCATTTAGGATTGATTTTTTTTCTACATAATAGGCCAAACAATTACTTCACATTTGAACAATTTAAATTGTATAAAAACGTTTTTTATTTTTTATATAGTGTTGAGAAATTAAAGTCATTAGATAATGAGAATTTAAAAGAAAAATGTCTTAACATTAAAATTCTTTAAAACATAATTATAGTTATGATATTAATGGATTAGATTTATTTTTTAGAATTAAATATTTTAAAAGAAATTATACAAGTAGAAAATGACACACCAATCTATGCTTAATTGTATAAAAAGACTTTATTCTTTTTTCAAATGCATATATATATATATATATATATATAGTTTATAGAATAATGTTAACAATTCTAGTAATTGTTGCTTTAGCGGAAAGAAATTATTTTACACTAAAATTAATAAAATATTACTCCTTCTGCCCCACACTACTTATCATTAATTTTAGAGAAAAAAAATTTGGTCAATTTTACTTGTCATTTTACAATTTCAAGAAGTATTTAATAATTTTTTTTTACCAAATATGTCCTTTGTAAATATTAAATGATAAAGAGTATAGGAAATTAGTTTACATTTTTATAAAAATTAGAGAATTAATTAAATTTCTTAATTATTGTGCAAAAACCTTAAAAACAAGTAAAGTGGGACGGAAGAAGTATCTAAGATTAACAATGTCTCAAGAAAGACTAAGCGGATTGGGTTTATTATCGATAGAAAAGAAAATGTTAAATGAAATTTATTATAATATTTTAATAAATATTTTTTCATCTCAAAAAGATCAAAATATAATTTTAAATAAAGTTATAATATTTTAATAAAGTTTTATATTTTTAATTCATTTTCACCTAAATTCATCATAACAAAAGACAAAAAGTGTATTTGTTTTCTAAGAAATTTAAATTGAATTAAAAAGAAGTATAAGGGGTATTCTAACCCATACAAGTGTATTTGTTTAATTCTATTTTTTATATCTATTTCAATAAAGTTTGCTTCATCTGATTTGAATTGAATTAGCAAAGGGAATTAGTATACTCTAAGATTGAACTGGACACTATTATTTTAATGTGTCTCCGATTATGTATGAATATAAAATCACAAATTTTAGGATGAATCACAAGGATTCAATTTGTGATTCTAAACATTATCTCTTGACAATAAATACATATCGTGCTTTTAGTGGCTCACATCAGATCGTATGATTCAAATTGTGAATTATAAGATTTTTATAATAACTTTATTCAACACCTGATAAGAAGTTATAATTCATTATCTATAAAAGACCTTATTCGTTATTCATAATTAGTAAAATGTCATCATTCATTATTTGTTATGTGACATTATTTGTTATTCAATGCATAATGCCAATATATTCATTATTCAACACTTAATAAGAAATCATAATTCATTATTCATAAGTAGTCATCATTCATTATTTGTCACCCAACACGTTTTGTCAATGTATTTGTTATTCAACACATGATAAAAAGATATAATTTGTTATTGAAGTCATTGTTCGTTATTCATAATTATGGTAAAAGGTCATTATTCGAGCGACTTCTAAGGTGGAAATTAAAGCCTGAGAAATTGTCCACGTGAGGGAGGAATATTTGACTTAGTATAAGTGGTTTAATAATTAATGGGTAACAAAGTCATAAATATGGTTACCGAGGCTCTTATGTTTTAAAAAAACCGAAATGGAAACACATTTTAGGATTTTGAAATAGATAAAAATATAAAATAGAAAATAATAAAATAAAAGAAAAAAAAGATAGAAAGTAAAGTAACAGATCGAAATGGTTCTTGCGCAGCCTTCTTCATCATCAATGTATTTGTGCTGAAATCTATCTATCTCTGCCTTTTTATCTCTACAATGTCGTTTTGTATCGTCATTGTCGGAGATCCTCACGATGGAGATGTTCATCGTGCACAGCTGTGACGCGGCGTCATGCACAGTTGAGACGAGCTTTATGGAGTTGTTATCATTCTTCTGTGACATGGCAGTGATGCGGTGGATGGAGAAGGTGAAGTTGATTCGCGGGTTTTGCTACCTTTGCAATGACTAGGAGGTAGTGGCGGTGGGCATGGAAGTAGTCATAATCGCCAAGAACTACATTTTCACTGCCTACTGTGACCATTATGCCGCAAAGGAACCTTAGTTGTGCCAAGCTAATGGGCCGTCGTGATGGCTACTCCAAAGGGAAGGATGGTTCCATGCATTTTTACAAGGAGGATGCATTCTACGATGGTCATGGTATTGTTGGAGCTCAAGTTCCCCATAGTTATGGCTTGGTGGCTTTTTCCTCAGGGATACTCTAAGGATTTAACAATGTCACTTTGCTCGGACAAACAAACTAATGCCAACCCCATTCTTTTAGTCGCGACATGTGCCAACATCCACTACACAAAAAACTCCAGAATCCATATCCATAGTTTTGCAGACACGATTCCACTCCCATTGGTTTATTTCTTATATTTAGTTATTTATTTAATGTACAAATATTCCCACTAAAATAAAATAATTATTAATAAATGACTATGTATGCCAATTTTATAACTTCAATAGCAAATGTTTCCAGGTTACGTATCTTCACCGTCCAATTCTTTATTAATATATCCAAAGGTGTTTAACACCTCTCTCACCGAGTGAAAAGGCTCATGCTTTTCCACTCTAGACAACACTCATTATTCATTATTTGTATCAGACAGATAACACCTTTATTTGCTTGTGCGTTGGGTTAAGTGAAAATCAATTTTCAGGAATCCCCGAGCTAAGTTAAAATGTTAGCAATTTACTATTCAGTATTTGTTATCCGACAGATAACGCCTTTATCCAACAAGTAAATTGATTTTTGATGCAATCAATAGGCAAACAAACACACCGAGTGATGTTATTTATTATTCAACACTTGATAAGAGGTCGTTATTCATTATTAACGTATCATAAAAATTTGTTATTTGTCGCTTGTTATTTATTTTTTGAAAAGATGTTATTTGACATTCAACACTCAAGACAAAACCATTATTTACTTAATTAATTTCATTATTTTAATTATATTTTATTAATAAACAAATATGTAAATTATTGAATTTGTGGATCAATTAGCATATATAAGACTGTTTCAGTTTAACTTGTGATTTTTTTTGGTACAATAAAATTTAGGGTGAGGGGATGGTGCCCCAGTCCAAGGCAGGGAAAGCCTCTGGGCTCTTTGAGCACTTACAGAGGTACTTACATTTACCTCACCCCAAGGGGACGAGTGGGGTTCAAAAAACCTGCGACCTGTCAAATACAAGACCTTGTCTTGTTCCACTTGACCAACCCCTTGGGGTGTTTAACTTGTGATTTTGAGTTTGAGTCATAAATATGCAACTACACTAAATAATTGGGGGAAGAACCATACTTTTATTCTAATTTCACGATATTATCAATTATTTAAATATTTTTGTTAGACACGATGAAATAAACCAATTTTGTAGTGTTGTGTATTGCAAGTTTGTGGGGATTTCTTAAACACTAGCCCAATTTTATGAGCCATCATGTATTTGATTAAATTTGTGGTCACCTATATTTAGAATTAGTGTTCTAATTCCCATTGTTTGAATTCGAAACTAAGAGGTAGTATCATGAACCATACAGTGTGGGAGACAAGGTCGGCCTGGTCGAGGCCAATAAAGTCATCACTTTGAGTTCCAAAAAAATACCCTTAGTTTAGTTCTCAAAAAATTATTTGTTATAATATTTTTTAAAAAAATACCCAATAGTTATTTAGTAAATAATATTAAATCATTAAGAGTAACTAAGTATTTTTTCTGAAAAAATGGCCTCATTTCATCATAATTTTATCTCTTCTCATAAATAATAATTATTAATAATTGATTCTAAATATTATTTCCATTATCTACTTTATTTATTTTTTGTGACTTTTCTTCTTCTGTACGTGCTATACTATTATTGAACAATTTCTACACTTCAAAGTATATTTGAACAATTTAAATTGTATGAAAACATTTTTATTTTTATTTAGTGTTGAGGAATTAAAGTCATTTGATAATGAGAATTTAAAAGAAAAATTTCTTAACATTAAAAATTCTTTGAAACATAATTAATGATATCTATGATATTAATGGATTAGATTTATTTTTAGAATTAAATGCTTTAAAAGAAATTATACAAGTAGAAAATGACACACCAATTACTTAATTATGTAAAAAGATTTTTTTTTCAAATACATAAATATTTATAGAATAATGTTAACAATTTAAGTAATTGTTGTTTCACAGCGAAAAGAAATTATTTTATAGTAAAATTAATAAAATATTATCTAAGATTAACAATATCTCAAGAAAAATTAAACAGATTGGGTTTATTATCGATATAAGAAAATATTAAATTAAATTGATTATAATATTTTATTAAATATTTTTTACCTCTAATGGATCAAAAGATAAATTTAATTTTAAATAAAGTTATAATATTTTAATAAAAAATTTGTTCATTTGTCTCATCAAATAACTCGTTTTAGACCGAGAGAAACATTGGACCGTTCTAGTGGGAGAGCATAAATTACTTTCTTTTACTCCCTCCGTTCCTTTTTATCTGTCGTTTAAGGTTTTTCACAAAGATTAAGGAATGCAATAACTATGTCTCTTTAGAGAGTTATTTTACAAATATACCCTTTCTCTTTCTCTAATTAATACATGTCTCTTTATGAATGAAATAATGGGGCTCCTTGAGGTTTTAACCTCAGATTCATTATTATACTTTGATAATGGTGCATTATCTCTAATTAACCAAAAGTTATTACTCGTATTAGTATCTCCCAACCATTTTAGTATTACTATGCAACTAAACTTTTCATTTCAATTTGAAAAAATTTGGAGGATACCACTAATTTTTTAAAAATTCAGAAAGCTTCAATTTGAAAGATTATGAGCTTCCCACCAAATTTTTTCAAAGAACATGGATAGTTTCAATTTGCTTATAAATATTCTCACAAGTCAAAATTAAGAAAACATATTCCTTGAGCTCTCCATTTTTTATCTTCCGCCCAGGTACGTAACTTAGTCACTCTTCCTTTTTTTAATTCTATTAATTTAGTTTGAATTTTATTTTCTACTGCAACATTGACAAAAAAAAGTCAGTTTCCTTTTCTTATTCTAGTCATTTAGCTTGAATTTTTATTTTATTGCAGTATTAGTTTTCCTTAATTTTATATTTCTACTATAATTTCATTTGAATTTTAATAGTTGAATTCTTTTGATGTAGGTGTTAAAAACAGATTTAAAAAGCAAGCAAATATGAGCTCATCAAAGGATAAATTTTCGTTGCTTGATATAGACTTAAATGAAAATTTTCAACAAATTCATCCAAGAGAAATTCATACATATTTGCCAGATTTAAATACTGTTGCAGAAAATTTTCTTTTTGATCTCAATGCCAATCCAAATTCTCCAGAAATATCATCATCAAATCATTTTTCGTTTGATTTAAAACAAAGAGGCACAGTATGATGGGAGCTTCAATGTTGGTATAAGAAATTTATATTTATCTTTTGTTTTTAATATTTTTTCACTAAATGAATTTTAAACTATCATTATCTTTACGTCACAAACTCTCCGGATTTGAATGTCCTAGATCTTGGATTTTTTAGTGCCATCCAATCATTACAACACAAAGAATCCCCTAAAACTATTGATGAACTTGTTAGTGCAGTAACAAAGTCGTTTGAAGACTTTTCTGTTGAGAAGTCTAATCACATATTTTTAACATTGCAATTATGCATGATAGAAATCATGAAAGCAAGGGGTTCCAATAAATATAAAATCCCTCATATTAATAAAGCAAGGTTAGGAAAGGAAGGCCAACTCCTGATAAGATAAAGTGTGGATCCAATATTGGTACAAGATGTTTTGATTATTTAAGTTCTGTTTGATGCCTAAGTGACTGGGTTGTAGTCACATCATTGGCTGGACCTTAACCAAGTTCTAATCTGCACTGCATGAAGGATGTTCTAAGCCTACAATTTTATTTGTTTTATCAAGTTTGATGCAATCGTTTCTACTAATGATTATATTTTCTTTGTTGCGTTAAATATATTAAATTTTCCCAGTGATGAAGTACTGCACTTCTAATTTAAATGGTTATTTTGCAACCTGATAGACACGACCTTGATGGATTATTTTCATTAAGGTTATATTTTATTGATTTATTTATTTTGGTGAGATTCATTTGGGTTATTTTATTTTTGCTACACACACCCCAAATTAAAGACCTTTGACAACGGGATCACTGGAAAGAACAACCAAACCACCCTTTGGTCATTGATTACAAAGATGAAAGACATTTTAATTAGACAATCTATTAGAATTAATTTATACGAGTTTAATTAGTGTATGAACAAGCTGAAATAAAAAATAAATAAATCCAATTTCTTATTAGAATCAACTTTAAGTTAAGCCATGTCAAACATTTTACACATGGCATCACGTGTGAGAAAGAGAATGACCCTAAGAAGACCACTTGTAGCGCACTACTAGTAGTGCAAGAACTTGACAGTACACTTGTAGCGCATGTGAAGACCACAAAAATCCGCATGCGGGTTTTAGAGCCTTAAAAACCGCATGCGGGTTTTTAGTTCCTTCAGGATGGTATAAGGCCAACGTAGACACTGCTCATGCAACGGGTGATGCTTGGGGTTTTGTTCAGAACCAAGGAAACTCTGTTTTCCTACCAAGCCATGCTTGTAAGGGATTGTATCTCCTTAGGAAATGAGTTCAGAAACTTCCAAGTTAGTCATACCCGTAGAACAGGGAATATGTGTGCACACAACGCTAGCTAAGTATTCATGTTCACATAATGAACTTTGCTGGATTGAGGAAATTCCTCCTCCTATTGTATCAGACCTGGAAGTAGACGATTGTCCCTTGCATTTTTAATCTAGATTCATATTTAACCATAAAAAAAAAGTAAGTATATTATTCTAATTAGTTTAAAAAGGATAAAATTCTTAAACGTGATAATATGCTTAGGACTATGTATGAACAGTAAAAGAAAACTTGTTGATTATGAATAAAACACGTCTTTATATTTTTTTTCCTAGGTGGCAAGACATGGTGAACAGTAAACAGGGAAAAAAGACCTCTGAATAAGATTAGGAGCTTACAAATGCCATCACTCATTGTCTCAGCAGCAGTAGAAGACCTCCCCATCTTTGCAACGGCACCCACGCAACGATTACGTACGAGTGTCATGTTGAAGGAACGCCCAAAAACCAATGACCATGTTGAAACTCTTAATAAAATTTAGGAAGATAAATTTTTAGCATAGTCCTAAGCATTTGTTGAAACTCTTTTCTTCAAAAGCTTCTTCTCCATCAGGAAATTTATTCAAATCAAATCTAGAATTTACAGATACCACCCATCATTCTGTGCATTATCACCATCATCATTTTCCTCTTCTTTTCCTTCATCTGGAAGTTTATTCAAATCAAATCTAGAATTGTCTAATATTCCATCCTCGTCTTGTGCATCACAATTTGTGCCCCATCCACAGAATCTTCAACTATTTCTACATTCTCTTCTTCCATACAAGCATCATTGTCTTCTATGCCATCAAGAGAATCTTCAACCATTTCTATATTTTCTTCATAAGTATGACCAAATTCCACGCCATCCAGAGAATCTTCAACTATTTGTATTTTCTCTTCCTCCATGCAAGTATCACCGTCTTGTACTTCAATTTTCATGGAGTGTTCAGCTTTTCAATTTATGTAAAAAATGAGTCTGTTTATATTCTACTAAGTTACCCTCAATTCAGAAATTTTTTTGGAAACAACGCATGCTTTATGATATAACTTGGAACTTTAAAAACATTTAAAATTCTGGCGGTGTTTGTGGAACTTTTAAAAACATTCACTTTTAATAAATATTTAAAATAAAAGAAACAAATTAAAGAAGGGGTATATTTGGAAAAGTAGCATTCATTACTACCTTGATATTTGAAAACGACAATTATTTAGGAACAAATTTTAAACCCTAAAACGACAGATAAAAAGGAACGGAGGGAGTATAAGGTAGTAATAAACTACATGCAAATTCCTTTACTGAATTCAGCAAATTGGTCTCATCTGATCTCCGGCATGTTTTCAGCAAATTGGTCTCATTGCAGGCAGGCAGGGAGCAACAGAATTGAGGGCTGTTCAACACAGAAATTACATCATGTATTAATTGTTGACCCAACACGTTTTGTCAATGTATTTGTTATTCAACACATGATAAAAGATAATTTGTTATTGAAGTCGTTGTTCGTTATTCATAATTGGTAAAAGGTCATTATTCGAGCGACTTCTAAGGTGGAAATTAAAGCCTGAGAAATTGTCCACGTGAGGGAGGAATATTTGACTTAGTATAAGTGGTTTGACAATTAATGGGTAACAAAGTCATAAATATGGTTACCGAGGCTCTTATGTTTTAAAAAAACTGAAATGGAAACACATTTTAGGATTTTGAAATAGATAAAATATGTAATAGAAAATAATAAAATAAAAGAAAAAAAGATAGAAAGTAAAGTAACCGATCGAAATGGTTCTTGCGCAAGCCTTCTTCATCATCAATGTATTTGTGCTAAAAGCTATCTATCTCTGCCTTTTTATCTTTACAATGTCGTTCTGTATCGTCATTGTCGGAGATCCTCACGATGGAGATGTTCATCGTGCACAGCTGTGACGCGACGTCATGCACAGTTGAGACGAGCTTTATGGAGTTGTTATCATTCTTCTGTGACATGGCGGTGATGCGGTGGATGGAGAAGGTGAAGTTGATTCGCGGGTTTTGCTACCTTTGCGACGACTAGGAGGTAGTGGCGGTGGGCATGGAAGTGGTCATAATCACCAAGAACTACGTTTTCACTGCATACTGTGACCATTATGCCGCAAAGGAACCTTAGTTGTGCCAAGCTAATGGGCCGTCGTGATGGCTACTCCAAAGGGAAGGATGGTTCCATACATTTTACAAGAGGATGCATTCTACGATGGTCATGGTATTGTTGGAGCTCAAGTTCCCCATAGTTATGGCTTGGTGGCTTTTCCTCAGGGATACTCTAAGGATTTAACAATGTCACTTTTGCTCGGACTAACAAACTAATGGCAACCCCATTCTTTTAGTCGCGACATGTGCCAACATCCACTGCACAAAAAACTCCAGAATCCATATCCATAGTTTGCAGACACGATTCCACTCCCATTGGTTTATTTCTTATATTTAGTTATTTATTTAATGTACAAATATTCCCACTAAAATAAAAATAATTAATAATAAATGACTATGTATGCCAATTTTATAACTTCAATAGCAAATGTTTCCAGGTTACGAATCTTCGCCGTCCAATTCTTTATTAATATATCCAAAGGTGTTTAACACCTCTCTCACCGAGTGAAAAGGCTCATGCTTTTCCACTCTAGACAACACTCATTATTCATTATTTGTCTTGGACAGATAACACCTTTATTTGCTTGTGCGTTGGGTTAAGTGAAAATCGATTTTCAGGAATCCCCGAGCTAAGTTAAATGTTAGCAATTTACTATTCAGTATTTGTTATCCGACAGATAACGCCTTTATCCAACAAGTAAAATTGATTTTTGATGCAATCAATAGGCAAACAAACACACCGAGTAATGTTATTTATTATTCAACGCTTGATAAGAGGTCGTTATTCGTTATTTAACGTATCATAAAAATTTGTTATTTGTCGCTTGTTATTTATTTTTTGAAAAGATGTTATTTGACATTCAACACTCAAGACAAATCCATTATTTACTTAATTAATTTCATTATTTTAATTAATATTTTATTAATAAACAAAATATGTAAATTACTGAATTTGTGGATAAATTAGCATATATAAGACTGTTTCAGTTTAACTTGTGATTTTTTTTGGTACAATATATTTTAGGGTGAGGGGATGGTGCCCCAGTCCAAGGCAGGGAAAGCCTCTGGGCTCTTTGAGCACTTACAGAGGTACTTACATTTTACCTCACCCCAAGGGGACGAGTGGGGGTTCGAACCTGCGACCTGTCAGATACAAGACCTTGTCTTGCTCCACTCAACCAACCCCTTGGGGTGTTTAACTTGTGATTTTGAGTTTGAGTCATAAATATACAACTACACTAAATAATTGGGGGAAGAACCATACTTTTATTCTAATTTCACGATATTATCAATTATTTAAATATTTTTGTTAGACACGATGAAATAAACCAATTTTTGTAGTGTTGTGTATTGCAAGTTTGTGGGGATTTCTTAAAACACTAGCCCAATTTTATGAGCCATCATGTATTTGATTAAATTTGTGATCACCTGTATTTATATAGAATTAGTGTTCTAATTCCCATTGTTTGAATTCGAAACTAAGAGGTAGTATCATGAACCATACAGTGTGGGAGACAAGGTCGGCCTGGCCGAGGCCAATAAAGTCATCACTTTGAGTTCCAAAAAAAATACCCTTAGTTTAGTTCTCAAAAAATTATTTGTTAATAATATTTTTAAAAAATACCCAATAGTTATTTAGTAAATAATATTAAATCATTAAGAGTAACTAAGTAGTTTTTCTGAAAAAATGGCCTCATTTCATCATAATTTTATCTCTTCTCATAAATAATAATTATTAATAATTGATTCTAAATATTATTTCCATTATCTACTTTATTTATTTTTTGTGACTTTTCTTTTTCTGTACGTGCTATACTATTATCGAACAATTTCTACACTTCAAAATATATTTGAACAATTTAAATTGTATGAAAACATTTTTTTATTTTTTATTTAGTGTTGAGAAATTAAAGTCATTAGATAATGAGAAGTTAAAAGAAAAATTTCTTAACATTGAAAATTCTTTGAAACATAATTAATGATATCTATGATATTAATGGATTAGATTTATTTTAGAATTAAATGCTTTAAAAGAAATTATACAAGTAGAAAATGACACACCAATCTATATACTTAATTATGTAAAAAGATTTTTTTTTCAAATGCATAAATAATTTATAGAATAATGTTAATAATTCAAGTAATTGTTATTTCAGTGAAAATAAATTATTTTACAGTAAAATTAATAAAATATTATCTAAGATTAACAATATCTCAAGAAAAATTAAACAGATTGGGTTTATTATTGATATAAAAGAAAATATTAAATGAAATTAATTATATTATTTATTAAATATAATATTTTAATAAAAAAATTGTTCATTTGTCTCATCAAATAACTCGTTTTAGACCGAGAGAAACATTGGACCGTTCTGGTGGGAGAGCATAAATTACTTTCTTTTACTTCCTTTTATCATTAGTCCTGGCTCTCCTTGCCCATTTAGAGCGACAACAAGTTTAGGTTCCATACTAATCTTATTTAAGTTGGGTTTACTAGCACTTAGCAATAGCTTATTTAATGCAATATATATCACACACTCTTGGAAATGATAATAATTTATAGTACTTCCTGGAATTTTTTAAAGTTGACTGTTACAAAATGTTTTCAAAAAAAGAAAAAAATGACTACTGCATTTATGGTATCAGCGATGAAGAGCCTTTATTGCTGGTTGAAGAAACCAATTCTTTATTTTTTTTTTGGTAGAAAACCAATTCTTTAATATTCCTAGAAATTTTTAGCCCATTAGTTAATAAATTTTAATAAGATTTCACCTATTTAATATTATCTCAATTTTTTATTAATTGTACTTATAGCTACAGTACACTTGTAAGAATGATTTAGAATTAGTCCCAAAATTTTGACATCACAACTTGATATGAAAATTTAAGAAAGAAGAAGATCCATGGCCACTCCAGTACCAAAAGAAAAGAGATTATAAAATGCATTCGGTCCAAATACAAAATTTGCAGAACCCAGATCAATAACATTTCAATTCAATTGAAGGTATTGAACTGTTTGATAAAACACATAAACAACAAAAACTAAAAAGCACACACTTAAGTACTCCTCCCCTTCCAAGATTTAGCTTTCCAAATTCAATTCAAATTGAATCGAATTAATACTTCATTCTTCGTCGTCATCATCATCATAGTAGTCAGAATCAACAGCATCCTCTTTGCCTGAGTTGAGCTTGTAACTGGCACCAAACCCTAACACCACCAAGAGACAGTATAGGCATGTTAGCTTTCAAGATTCCACATTTTCAATTTCCCATCAAAATTTTGAGTTGGAATGAGATTCTAATTTAACAATCTGCGGAAGCTAATAATTATTTGTTTACAAATGCAGTGCTTGGTATAGATCCTGTTCCATTCAGAAAACTTTTGAAAGCAAGAGAGAGATATATACCAACCCCTTTCATTAAAACAAAAAAAAATTATGCTCATCTGTTCTTTGTGAAGGATTTCATGTTATTAAATAGCAATTTCATGTTACCGTCAAGAAAATTTTCAGAGCTTCTTCTTTGCTGTGAGTATGATAATTTTGAGGGCTGCCTCCTGCAAAAAAATTAAAATTAAAATTAAAATTAAGAATTAATGAGAGAAATTTAATTGAAGTGTGTGGGAAAGAAAACATATATAATTATGGCAAAACAAGATTAATAGAAGTAAAAAAAAAAAAAACAAAAGAGAAATTCTAATTTCTAACCCTGGCTACATTGAGTTCCTCCCGAAGTAAAGTTTTAGGCTCAGCATCAATGGAAGGCTTCCTTTCATGTTTATCAATGGAAGGGTTCTTTTCAATTTGGGGAAGAGGGTCCATTGATGCCAATGGCTTCTTCATGTTGTCCCTCTCTTTCTGATTATTCATTTTTTAATTGAAGAGAATTCACACAAACACAACCTGCCTCGAATTGAAGACCTAGGAAGTTAAATAGGGCTAGTGAGAAAGACACTTAATTTTTTTTCTTCCCTAAATTATGAGTAAAGTGAATAACAAAAATGGGCATCTTTGACTGTCATTATGAAAAGGGGAAAGAGTGTGAGATGCACAGCTGTGATTTCAACAGATCAATTAACGTGGCAGCCATGGCGGGGAAGATACAGAAATGTATATACAAATGGCAAGGTAACGGATGAACATAGGCTTCTTAGGCTCTAAGAACGCATGAAACAACCAGCCAGCCAGGCGCACAGTAGAAGCCAAAAGGTTGCCTTTACCTCTTGGGGGTTAAAAGATTTATATTATTATATTGTTAATATTATTACCACTACCGATGCATATTATATGAATTTTTAAATAATAAAATTTGAAAATATAAATTAAAGAACTGAACAAGCATTTAAAATTATAATTAATACTTATATATAATTAGTTTAAATGAATAAATAGAAGCTTGAAAGACGATGCTGATGTTAGTGTCAGTGTTAAACTGTTAATATGGCAAGAAGGATTGCATGAGATCTGAAATTCTCTTTATGCTTATTCTAGAGTTATCTCTTTTGTTGTTATTCAGTCATATTTTTCAATTTTTTATTTTCTTATCTTACTAAGGTAACTGCTTTTTATTTTATTTTTAAAAATACTTTCCAATATTGGATAAGAAAATGGGTGTTGAGAAAGCTTTATCAATTAAGTGTCTCCCAAAAAATTAAATGTCCCTGCTCAACTTGGATTAGTTGAAATATCATGTCCCTTCAAAATATCAAGTGTGTATTTGATTGAAATTGGCCAAACTTAAGTTTAGATTTTCTAATACAATTATTTTTAGTGTTGGAAATATGAGTTTATTACGTTTCAACGCTAAACCAAACATGTTCTATGGGTTTGAGACCAAAGTTCTAAGTTAGTTTACTAGAGCATATAATCACCCTAAACTTACAACCCTTTTATAAATAGCCACCGTAAACTTTTATTTTATCCTAATTATCCTCAAAAACTTTATTATTGTTGCAACAATCATTTTATTAACATGAAGTTAAATAATTAACGAAATCAATCTCAACTCTTTAAGATTTTGTGTTTAAATTATTAAAATCACATAAAATAAAGTTTCAAAATTTTAAAAATAGAAAAAAAAAACCTTGAATAAAAAAACACACCACTATGTTTCGCTTTAGAATTTTAAATATATATGCTTACAATTGACACATATAATGTTTGGATGAATTTTTGCAGAAGTACTTCTAAGTGAAAAAAATAGAATTAATCAAAGAGGGTCAAATGCATTTAAACTTTTCGTAAGTTGAAATTAGTCTTTGTAGTCCACATACTCCAAAAGCTCCCCCCATTTAACTTCTCCATAAGTAACTAATTTCAACTTATGGAGAAGTTAAATTTATTTGACCTCTTTGATTCATTCTATTTTTATCTTCTATGTTCTTCTGCAGAAGTGTATCCAAACTGGGCCTATCTTTTACGTATTTTAATATTTAAAACACAAAAAGATTGAGATTGATTATGTCAATTATTTAATTCATGTTAATGAAGAGGACCTATTGCAATAATAATGAGTTTAAGAATTAATTGACACGAATTGAAAGTTTATGGTGCCTAATTACAAAATAACAAAAAATCAGGATTAGTTTATGAGTTTAATATATGTACACTGTCAGTGTAAATTTAAAAAGTTTTACACAGACATCCAATGATGTGCTACCACATCATTTATTGAATTTAATAACACCTGAGGTATCATATTCATTAAATGATGTGACGGCACACTATTGGATTTATATGTAAAACTTTTTTACACTGATAGTGTGTACTCTAATTAAATCCTTATACTTTTTCTAAATAGTTGGAAATAAAATAATTTCAGTGTGTAAGCTTTAAAAAAAATATAAATGATATAACTTATATTCAAAATGATTTAATTAGTATACACTGTCACTGTAAAGAAGTTTTACACATACGTACAATGGTGTGCTGCCACATCATTTATTAAATTTAATAACACATGAGGTGTCATTTTCATTAAATGATTGGCAGTACATCATTAAATGTCTGTGTAAAATTTCATACCCATAGCTATGGCTAATATGTTTTTAATATTACATGTCGCATATTTAAAAAATAAGTATTGATTAAGACACATATTAATCATTTATATATATATATATATCAATCTTTTATCATTTGTGTTTTTTTCTAAATTTTAACATATTATCTTTTATACTTGTTATTTTTTTAGTTATTATCTCTTTAATATCAACGTATTAATAGAAAGGTTATTCTATACAATTATGAATGGGTGAGAATTTCTCCCACATGTTATAAGAGAAACAAATATAATAAATTATTATTATAAAACTCACTATTGTTTAGGTAGAAACTAGTAAATCTTTTAGCATATTTTCTCATAATATGAAAAATAACATTAAAAAAATTTAAATTCATACAGTAATAAAGGTACGTATGTTTTACATGTTAAAATATAGCTATACATCGGATCTGTTATTGTGTCAACAAATTTATGAGGAGAAAATAAAATATAGTTTTTTATTTAAAATAAAAATATTACAAAAACACTTCAAGCTTACAAGGCTACGATAATATTTGGATAAATAATTTTACAAATTAAAGAAGATAAAAATCCATGTATAAAGTATAAATTAAAAAATGCAATGTAATGTGCAGAATGTTAACTTATATATGGATATATTACACCTTTCTCTAACTATAGAAGTTTAATTTTAATTATGGATATATTTTTTGTTTATAACTTTCAATGACACCTTTACCAATTTTAAAATCTTATTAATAATTTAATTAAGGTTTTAGAAGATAATATGAAATTTTAAATCCAATACTAGCTTTGAAATTTTACCTGCAATCTTTATTTTATTTTATAATGTCTCATAGTATATACTATGAGTTCAAAACTAGATATATTAATGATGCTACAAAGAGAAAATCATTATTCACAAAGATTTTATTCATATTAAAATAGACTGAAAATACATAATTTTCTTAGGGTATGTTTGTAAGTTTGAAGGGAATGAGAAAGGGAAGGTTTAAGAGGAAAATGAAGGAGGAGGAATGAGGAAAAAGACTTTGTAAATTATAAAATGAGAGAGTTACACTCACAAACACAAGGAGGAAAAAGGCTTCCTTGAAACCTTTCCCTTCCCTCTATTCTCCTTCATTTTGCAACTCATAAACATACCTAAGTGATCAAGAGAACATCATAGTTAAGCTTTTTAATTAAAAAATAATTTACTCTAGAATTACTTTGGTGGTCTCCTATGATGGTCATTCATGAATTGAGAATGAAAATATGCCATCAAGAACCTTTTCATTCCCAACTATAGCAAAATAGTAAATAATTTCATATGATCTGCTTGCTTCTGTTAGGGTCCTAGATTTATAGGCCTAAATAAAAAATGATAAAAAAGTAAAACAAAGGCCTAATTTGCTCTGGCTAAAATGAATGGATTCAACAGTCCGCGGGCATATTGGACCTAGCATCAGTCTGGGCCCCAATGGCCCAGAAATAAAAGTAAAATTTAGCTATTTTTCATTCTTTTTATTTTCTTTACAGGAATCATGTACTTCCTCATTAATATTTGCATGCATACATGATACTAGATTTATCTTCACATGCACACTCCTCATCACCTTTTGTGCAACCTATTGTATAACACAAGTCCTACTTTATTTTTAAAAAAATGATTCATATGGCATCATAATGTATTAGTGTTCCTAATAGAAAAAACAATTTTAAGATTGGGTCCAGATAATTTTGACAGGAACCTAGTCATTCTGCAAGATCTGCATATAAATGAAAAATCCAATAAAGGTTGACTTGTCTTGATCAGAATTTATTGGCTCGCTTCTTTGGTGATTGAATTGGGGAGTTTCTTGTGAAATAGGACTTTTTTAATGATCATAGATTGGGGGTGGTCTATACAAGTCAGAGTTTTCTAGATATATATTTCAAGACTTTTAAGGAAGAGGATCATGGTAAGATAGAAGGAAAAAAAAAAGTTATATAGAGTCTTCTATAAATATGAAAAATTATGAAACTCTTGTTATTTTTGAAGGATTGTGGTTAGGAGGAAGATTGCAAAGAGGAGGACACGAAAAATCTGCCCTACAATCCATGACTAAGAGCTAGCTTCCAATGTAGTAATGGTTATAGCAAAAGGAATGTTTCAACTTTCAAGTTTTGGGTATCTAAAGAAGTTTTTTCTAGTACGAGAAAATATCTTTGTGGTGGATTATGGAAGTGATATACCTTTTGGTTATGTTTTAGGAGAAAACATGCAACTATATGATGCTAATGAAAATATAGTTGCAGGGGTTACTATTTCAACGATGATAGACTCACTGACAAATGTTCAAATTAATGTGGGAGAAAAGAAAATGTTTTGCACAGTAGTCACTGCAGGTTGCATGAGGAAGGCACAATCCCCTTAGCTTGAAGCGTAAATAATATATAGACTCACTTATTTTATGGTGAAATTAAACTTTTTTTTTTTTTAATTAGAATGATGTGGGCGCGCGGCAAGAATTGAACCCTTTAATGCAGTTGGCTATGTACAAATTAAGCTTGTCTGGAAAACTATTTTTTAAGGGATTTGGGCTTTATAGGTTACACGTGGTCAAATAGAGGGAGAATTCATGATACTGTTGAAGAGCAGATGGTGGAGAATCAAGTTTGGGGTTCAACTTTGGGGATGAGTATCTACTTCGAGCAAGTTTGGTTACAAGAAGAAGAACGTGAATAGATTATTTATAGTTCATAGTGCAGTGGAGGAAGTATCCGAATTATTAAGCTTAATTGCTTCTGTTGGCCAAAATTCGGTGGGGTGAGGGAAAGCAAAACTTGGAGATAGCACAACGCAAATAAAAGAGGCCCGTAAACAACTAACATTATTACAACAAGGCAACATACTGATTAGGTGGTCAATGGGATGATTTGGCTAGGAAGAAACCTGAATGAGCTTTATTTTTAGGGAGGAAATCATGTGGAGGCAGCAAATTGGATCTAGTTTAGTGATAAGAATATAAAAAACTTTCTCATAGATCGAAAAGCATCCTAAAGAAAACAGGTTTAAAAATATTACAAATGATAGAAAAGTCATTTTCTATGAAAAAAAAGACATAACCCCAAGTTAATGGTGCATATTTCCTGGAGATTTTTACATCCCCAAATCCCTTAGGTGTGGAAGAGGCTACAAGTTCTACTAGGAGATAACTCATTGGGGGAGGAAATTTTAGCTACTTTACATCAGTAAGATAACCCATGAAGCTGTTGGGCTCTGGCATTGATTCATGGTGTAAAAATTAAATATAGCAACATGCATCAAAATATATTTATAGGAGCTAGATCTACCACCAGAGTAGCACAACGATAAGGAGATATGAAAATGGTAGAAAAAGTAACTCCAAATATTTTATGTGGAAAACCCTCCAATACTGAGGAAAAATCACAGGACAAATTCTAAAAAATATTCCACTATATTTAAGGATAATTACAATATCATTTCCACACTCTCTCACACAAGAGATACAAATATAGTATTTCCCAGTGAGACTCACTCCTATTCAAATACTATGGTTTGTAGTACCCAAGGAGTACTAGAGATGATACCCAAAAATATAGTCGTGTATTTTTCCCCACACACTCACTTTTTGGGATTTAATCACATTTTCTATTTTTCTTTCTTTCACTCACTGCATTACTGCTTCTCAGCTTCTGAGCTTGTTATGGTTTGCTAAAATCATCTATATTTATAGAGATGCATCACTGTGTGTAATGCTCTGTTCCTAAAATTGCTTGTATAATTTGCGGCCACTATTCAAGTTGCTGCTAGCACGTTTATTTGCTTATCGTTCATTTCAATAGCCTTTATGTGCTTCTCATGCAACAACTTCACTCCAACCACTCCACATGGTTGATGCCTCATGTTTGTCCTTTAGAAAATGGTTTGTAGTCCATGGCTAGATACACTATAGAAGCTCTTGAAAAGGATGACACTCTAGCATTATTCTATCAATATTTCTAGCCAGCAATAGGAGAAGAGGTGACTGAAATGATTTTAAAAAATCTAAATAAAGTTTTATAAAAAATACTTCTTTGCCTTCATGCATGTCTTCATTCCAAAAATTAAAGAAACCTATGCATTCCAGCCATTTTAGATCTTATTAGCATTTTTTTTCAAGATAATGACTAAATTTATATCTAATAGGCTTAAATATGTCATGTTTTATATTGTCCATGAGACTCAAAGTTAGGCTAATAACCAATGATTCACCTGTCTCTAGTGAGTGTTTCCATTATGTGAAAAAATGAAGTGGTGGGAAACATAATATGGCTATCAAACTTGATATGTCTAAGGCTTATAATTGGGTAAAGTGGCCTTTTATTGAAAGTTGTCTCAACTAATTGGGGTTCTTTTTTCATTGGGTGGATCTTATTTTGAATTGTGCCACCTTTGTTACTTTCTCTATTCTCATAAAAAGATATCATAACTTTTCTCCTAGTAAATGCTTGAGACAAGGAGACTCGTTGTCACCATCACTATAAGAAAAATCAGAAATAGAGACGGAACAAATCCGTCTCTAAAAGCTACTTTTCCGTCGCTAAACGAATTAGAGACGAAATCAAGGTGGTCGCTGATCTGCGCGTCGCAGATTTTATAGAGACGGATTTTTCTATCCGTCTCTAATTTGAGACGGAATATTTCCGTCTCTATAATTTAAGAATTTCGTCTCTAACACCATCCTGAAAGTTAAACAATTTCGTCTCTAACATAGACTAATTTATTCCATCTCTTAGCAATTTATTACCCGTCTCTAAATAGAGACGAACTTCTTTTCTGTCTCTAATTCCTAGAAGTTTCTAGGTAACTATCCATCTCTAAATTCCGTCTCTATTTTCATTTTTATTTTTTTAGGGCAGGTGGGCTACTTTTTTATTATACCGAGCTAACAACTTAAATTTTATTAGCATCAAATGCAACAAAAAAAATCCAGTATAAATATTAGAATATAATAAGATGGAAAAGAATAAATTTAAATCAAAATAGATCGAGTGGAAAGGTGTTTAATGATTAAGTGGTTAAAGATGTTTCTTTCACTCTAATGACTCATACCAATTCCACTGCGGTGGAGGAAGAATGACCCTAGAAATGTTTCAGGGCATAATACACAATTAATCTTCATGATGATGATGAATTAAATAAGGCTCTACAACAATTGGCTCACAACTTAAACTTCCTTGCAAGATCTGTTTCCTGAACCACAAGAATCTAGTCATTCAGGAAGAACAGGAGAAAGCAATTGCACGTGTATTGTAAGAACTACAGTGACCGCACTTTTGCCCAATAATATGGAAGTAAACTTTAGTTGTGTCATTGCACTCATTGCAGAGTATCCAAACCTGCAATCAATGCTTGCTTATTTTCTTTCTGAAATTTTCTGATAGAACCATATTATATATACATATGTAATTGGTATGCACAACAAGATTCTTTATCATTTTAACCTATCTTAAAATTATATCTTAGAATGGCATATCCAAATATTAGATGAGTAGGTTTTCACATAAAAAGTCAAACTCATCCATATTTTTCTTTCAATATAAAATCTGCATGTTGTTTTGAGCTCCATAGACACAAAGGACAAAAGTTGCATTAATACTCAAAAGCATATTTCATGTCTAATATGTGGGTTTAATAGAAGTAAATGAAATGGAGATAAATAGAGGTGGCAAAAATTGATTAAACATGAATTTCAAAAAAAAAGTTTACCTTTCTATCCAATAATCATCAGGTATGACAGTTGCTTCAATCTGATATAGGATAAATAAATAAGTGAGGAATCACTTTTTTCCTTTTTTTTCCTATTATGGTTTTTTATCTCTTATTCAACTTTATAAATTTTTATCAGCCGCATAATTCCTTGTGATATTCTTTCATGAAAAAAATAAGCTAACCATGTCGCCCCAACAGTTGGCTCCACCTGTTGTGTAATAAACCAAAGAAATTAAAATTTGTGTGTTGATGCTCCGTGACATTTAAACATAAATTGATTCTTAAAAATTTTCAGTGGATGCTTTGCAGATAGTATCATTACATTCACAAAATTTTGCAATTATACTACCATTAACTTAGTTATTTATTTCCCAAGCATAGTTCCAAGATTCCTCCAAAATCAGTTTTCATCCCTCTGTAGTTTTTCCTTTGACATTTAGTGATCGATGAAGTTATAAAAAACCCAAGGAACAATAATCATTGACCTTCTCTTTTGTAACTAGCAACCAAAATGCATTAAATATCTAAATCACAAAGGAATGAGAATCTGATCTTTATGCAATCATTTTCAAGTATAAACCATATTTAATCTTTATGCAAGTAACTTTGAAATATGGTTACCAGCCAATAAAAGGTATTTCCTCTCATTCCATATGTTAATACATCACAAAACTAACAGGCAGATCATCTATCTTATTAGAGACAAATAAAGAAAACTAACAAAGTACATTCATAATTATAAAAATAGCAAGATATACTATTTTATCCAAAAAAAAAAAGAAGCAAGGTATACTAATATAGAGCAACCTAAGCCAACTGAGAATTCTTTGTTGATCCGTTGGATGGTTAACACCAGATACAACCAAACAAATAACTCAGACTGAAGGTCATTTTAACCAAACTTTGAAAGGGTATCTGCCATAACATGCTATAAACGTTTCCCTTGCAGCAATTTCTGTACAAGAAGTGATTAATGGTAACAACTAACAATATGACTATCCTAGCAATGTGATCAGTAACGTCCCAGAAATTAGAATCTAAAAATACCGTGGAAGTCTTAGGTTGTGAATCCCACCGTAAGAAGGGAAGTTAGAAGTGAAATGAGGACTTAGGGGTTTGAAGCGAAAATAACACAAGAGTTAGGGAATCGATTAAGAGTTGTGAGCTTTAAGGGAATCGAGAAGGGGAAAAAACCAAGTATTAAGCCAAACATGACTGTAGAGTTAACTTAGGAGGAGTCACGCCCAGTGGTGGAAAGGCTAACATGGTGAAGAAGTGAGGAGGAAGGAAGTAGAGACATTGGAACTAGGGAATTAGATTGAAACGGAAGGAACTTAGCTTAAATGAATTAACGGAAGGAAGAGGAGAGACGTAGACTCAAGGAACCGGGTAGAAAGGTGATTTTATGGAAAGGAACAAGGGATTATAGGAGCATAGTCTCATGGACACTTATAAACCCTTAACTTTAGCCTTATTGAAGTGAATTGATGATTTACATCATGGTTCATGTGAAAGTGTGCCCCGGTGGGCTTCAACCAAAGTTGTTGCTTTTGGGTTTTAAGCCTAATGACCTTGGTGCATTAATTCGATAATATCTAGAGTTGTAGGTGTCCAATTGAGGTGATTCCACTTGCATTGGAAAGCTAAGATGTGGGGCTTCATTTGATATATAATACGATAGTATTATGATCTCTTTCGAACCTCCATATAGTCTTATTCTCGCTCAAGCGAGAAAGCTCTAGCTTGAGCGAGGAAACCAACAGAAAACAGGGAATTTTTCTGGTTTTCTCGCTCAGAGCTCGCTCGAGCGAGGAAAACAGAGAAGGATGATGGAAATTCTGCTTAAGCAGAACTCCATAAAAACACTATTAGGGCTCATTTCTCTCACTTTCTTCCATCCATTCACTTCTAGAGAGAACCTAGAGAGAGAAGAGCTTTGGAGCCAAGAGGAAGAAGGAAGAGCCACTCCACCACCTCAAGGTCATCAAGGAAGCTTGGATCCACCCCTCCATCACCTCTACTTTCTCCTACTCTTGAGGTGAATGTTGTGCACCCACTCACTTTCATCTTGTTTGCTCCACTGAATGTCCCCTATTCTTACTTCCCTTGCTTAGATTGCTTGACTGTGGTTGTTTATATGTGAATCTAGGATTGATTGTTGGGTTGATTGTGTGAAATGTTCTTGTTGCTCTTACCCTAGGTTTGATGGTTAGGGTTTTCATGTGATTATTAATTATGAGGTGGTGTATGCCATGAAATCATCATTTCGCTTATGTGAGCATGTAAACATGTCATGAATCATACACTTATGTTTTCAAAACCCTATTCATGTATAAATATTTTCATAGGCCTTTGGCCAACAAGAATTTCATGGGTCTTCGGACCAAGGAGGAAAAGAGGAAAGAGGTAATCACATTTACTCCCAGGCCAAGGGTAACTGGGGATCCTCAATTAAAAAGGAACCACATGCATATAATCTTTGTTTGATAATAAAACTTAAGAAGGTGGCTCTGGACAACGGTCCTTGGTAAAATGGTCGAGCGCTTATAAGACGTAACAGTGAAAAGACACCTTGGTGTGGGTTACACACTAGATTGCTCCTTGTCGGAGGTTTTGATTGATTTACTTGTTGTACATACATGATTATATGTTTAAACATCAATTGGTTGAGTTGTTGCATTTCCATTTGTTTGTACTCCCTATATTGCATGCTTTATCATACTTACTGGGACGTAAGTCTCACCACATACTTTGTGGAACATTTTAGATATACAAGATGTTTAGCTGAAGCATGGAAAGGAAGACTTGATGTCTAAGGATGGATATTTCCCCTAGGAGTTATTTGGATTAGACTAATTAGGTTCATTGTATCTGAACATTGATAGTAATTGAATTAGCTTCCCTAGTTGGATTGTAGCCATTTAATGGCAATTACTGTATAGTTGTATATTTGGAAAGTTCCGCTTAAGTAAATGTTGGTTATCTAAGCTTTGTATGTGCTGTATGTTTACGATATCGGTAATGTCGTGAAAATAATTTAAGAAATTTAGGAAGGTGCTTCCAACAGGCACTATTCCTAAGTTTTCCGAAATTAGGATGTTACATGGTCTTTATTCTATTATATCACATATATAATTCTTTAAAATTGCTGAATCCATCAAATTTTCTGTCATTTATACACAAAGTCCTTAATAAAATAAAAGAAATATATATACATATATATATATATATATAATGTCCATCGAATAATGCATGGCGTGGACCAAAGGCATGACATCATAAAAAGAAAAAGGGAAATGGCTCGACAAAGGCAGTAGTTAACCTGAAACACAGAGACACAGTCACACACAACCGAAACGGCGATCCCTACCCTTCAAATGAAAAATAACCATGTTTTTTATCTAGAAGAATGATGCATTGATGCTATATAACTATATCTTACTAAAAAGGGCATCAAAGCAGGCCGACCTGCCGTTGGCTCACCAAAAAACGTGGCGGGATGGGTTGGCTCGTCAATGGAAAGTGAGTTGACATGTCTAACACATCCCATTTTATGATGCATTAACGGCCCCAATCTACCTAAAAAATAATTAAAATAAATATAATACATAATGGATTTAAGGTGTAATAAAATGAAAATTAGTATTTTGGTTTTATTTAATACTTTCTTCAATTCTCTTGAAATAATTATAATTGGATACTAAATGTGAAGCATAATAAATAACAATTTTTTTTCTAGAAAAATGATAAACCTAGCGGGCTGGCTCGCCTATTGGCGGAGTTAGGTGGGGCTGGTTAAGCAGGTCTGTGGGTTGGAGGAACCTAACTCACCCTGTCATTTTGACAGGTTGGGTTGGTTGATCTGCTAGATCCATCCTACTTTGACCCCCCTTACTAAAGAATCACACACACAAAATAAATTATTTGACAAATAGCAATGCTATTGAGTACAACTCTTGCACAAAAAATTCATGAAATATAAATTAACAAATAGAAAGAGAGAAGAAGGTGCAAAAATATCAAATTAAGATTGGGAATGAATTAATTAAAACTATTATGTATCATTTCGTGTTGTTATCCACCATGTCAAAAAGATGTTTTCTTTAATAAACAATGGTGTTATTGACACGATTCCTATTTGCTTAAAAATCACAAAATATAAATTCACTAATAAAAAGAGAGAAACAAGGGAAAATAACAAATAAGGTTGGGAATGAATTAACCAGACAAGAAAAAAAATTGTTTCATATCATTTCATGTTATTATCCATCATGTCAAAAAAGTTGTTTCCTTTAACAAAGATCAATGCTATTGAACACTGACTCCTATTTGCACAAAAAAAACCACAAAATAATTAATTAACCAAATAGAAAGAAAGAAATAACGAGAAAAATAACTAATCAAGGGTTAGGAATGATTTAATCGAATGGAAGAAAACCATTTTTATTATTGTGTTATTACCTCTTCTTTTTCTTTAAGGAAGTCCCTAAATCATTATAATTATTTGAAATACAACGAGAGTAAAAATTCTAAGCCATAGTATGGAATGTGTGTGACACATTTGAGCATGGTACAATTTAGAGGATTCAACACCCCAAATATCTATACACTCATTTAATACTCATTATCTCCTTTATTCTTTTTTTTTCTTAATTACCACATCATATCATATATTACATTTACCACCTCCCTCTCCTCTCTTCCCATCTCTCTAGGTGTATATACCCACAGGGTGTCAACAAAACATTAGCCCAGAGGAAAATTTGAACATAAAGTTGACCACGTCCGGGCACTTGGCTAAGTGGTTTTGTCTAATTCAATCTAGAACTGGTAAAATGGATCAAACCTAAAAGTCTAATAAAATGTAGTGCTTCAGTTTTTATTTTAGAGGCCATAGCTCCAAAGTTTTTTAGTCTAACTCGATAAAACATGTCATATGCAAAAACCCACAAAACTTACAAAAGCTTGTAAAACTAAAAAAAAAAAAACCCGTAAAAATGTAAAGCTCGAGCATTTATTTTAGAAATTGAATAATTTTTAGTTTTTTAACTCGACCCACAAAACCTTATTGTCCATTACTAAAAAATTGGCGATTAGAGAGGGAAAAAATCTCTCTCTAATAATGAAAAATCTCTCACTAAATGTTTTGCGAGAGATTTTGCGACGACTCCAAAATCCGTCGCTAAAAGTGGCGTCACTAAATTTTAGTAAGGAAATTTTGAAATTCGTCACAAATAGAGAGGGAAAAAATCCCTCGCTAACTTTGAAATTTCGTCACAAAATAACCTGGAGGAAGAAGGCCAATTTCGTCGCTAATTGTGACGAAATGTGTTCCCTCGCTAATTAGGGAGAGATTTTTTCCGTCGCTCATTAAAGAGGGAAAAGGATTCCCTCTCTAATTAGTGAGGAAATATTCCCTCTCTAATTAGCGAGGGATTTTTTCCCTCCCTAATTTATGAGGGATAATTCTCTCAATCCTCACTAGTTAGAGAGGGAATATAATTCCCTCGCTATCTTAAATAGAAGTTTTTCACTCTAATTTCTAGAGGGATTTTTCCCTCTCTAAATTCATAAATTAGGGTGTCATATTTTGTTTCTCTTATTCAAGAGACAATTTTTTATAGCCTTTTTTGTATCAATAAAAACCTATAATTACAAATATAAAAAATAGAAAATATATTGGTAAAAAGTAAAAACATAAATAATTAGAAAAAATATAAAGTATCAATTAAATATTTATTACGTATACAAGGATGGTTCTTGATTGTTACAACAAATTCATAAAAAGTATCGGTTAAAATTTTTTAATTTTATACTGGAAAGTATTATTCAAAACATTGAAATCTTAAAGCATATACCTTCACATTTGTTCAATATCCCATGAGACTCATAAGAGATCGACACTGGTCATATAACAAATATAACAAATAAAACATACATAGCAGAGATCACAAGACAAGAAAATTCGTTGTAGCATACCTAATTTAAGTGTATGCATATGAAAATAAAAGCATACCTAATTTAAGGCTATATCATGATCTTCTTGGTCCTGGCAACATCATCTTTCTCCAAATCTGCTGCCTTCAGAGCCAAGGGGAACCTACAGAAGACAAATGTAAAATTATAATTAGGCACTGAAAAGGCTATTAATAACTAACAATAAAACAAAAATGAATCGTCATCTTTATTTAACATGACCGCATATTCAGGAGGCATTAAAGGATGTAGAACTTAATGAGCAACATTGAAGTTTCAAGTAAATTTAAGTTATATGAAGACTTATTAAGGTAGAAAAATTTTAATCGAAGATTTTGAGCAGAGAGGCTAGTGTTACCTGAAAAACTCTTTATTGGCAAAATGCGATACTGCTCCCATAAAAAAAATAAATGTAATTGTTTACATATGTGAAGTCCAATTAAAATTTGGAAGTACAATTCAATAAAAAGACATATATTATGCATGCATAGAATTATAATGCACAGAGGGTACCGCAACATAGCTCAAATGGTAGTTAAGACTTACGACATTGGAATTATATGAATTCCAGGCCGAAAGGTAAATTTTAAATTTGATTAAATAAATGTAAGACATTTTATTCAATTAAATTTACTTAAATTTTAACTAAATTCACTTCAATTGTTTTGACTTATAAATTTGGTTAGCATAATCACATTTCCATGCCAGTTTCCGTACGTTATCATTTAGATTCATGATTAGCAAAGTTATTCTCGGTATTAAGAAATCATTTTAATTTATAAGTCTTCATTAATTTAAGTCAAAATAAATGGACTTAAAATTAAGATAATATTTTTTTATGCTTAAAAAATATATATAAGAGTTACCTTATGCTATATTAGCACTAGTACAAAATATGGATTTTGCAACAAGATTTTAGATCGGTTACTTTAGAAACGATTTAAAAGGTGTCACGGTGACATTTTTGAAATTAAATGAACATATTTTAGATTGGCTGTGATTATAAAAGATTTAAAAAATCTCTTTTACATCGGATAGCAAGAGCACCGATCTAAAAAGTTAGTAAGACTAAAAATCTTTATTTCATTTATTTCGGCTGCAAATGCGGCCGATTTAAAAAGTTACAAAATAGAGAAAAAAATTAATATTATTTACATCAATTCAATTTACAAAAAGAACTCTTTCACCTTTTGACATCATAAAACCTAATAGCTCCACATAGAACAACCTCCACTATCTCTAAGCCAACTCAGCTGTTGCATCCCCCACGGGCGAAGGTTGCGATGGGTCCTGAGCGACCGAACGGAAAGGAAGATGTTCGGAGTGGAGGCGCAACGGCAGCGACCATGGTAGTGGGATGGCAACAACGAGATGGGCAAGGAGTCGCGGCTGCGGAGAACGACGTTGTCGGGGGTGAAGAGGGTTGGTCACGTGAAGGCGTGGTGGCAAGAATGAGAAAGGGCAAGGCGTGAAGAGTGTTAAACATTGTCGTTTATGAGAGGAGATTTTCTTTCTCAAACCAGAAAGCTTGTTAAGGGTTTCACCAAGGCTGAACCTGTGTGGCTCAAAGCCATAAAGTAGTTATCTCCTAATCTTTCATATTTTTCACTAACTTTCAAATTCATGTTAATAAGAGTTTATTTGGTCAAGGGTAATATCACTAGAGAGAATAGGAGGCAAGGAAAATAATTATGAAATTGGATGTTGTCTTCGTTTTGTTCATAAATTGTTTTGTGAAGTTAGGTTTTGTGAACTTGAATGAAGCTCTTCATTTAGCATTTTATAGATTTGATGTTGATTCTCTTAATGAAGACTTCTGTGATTATAGATTTGAGTTAGAAGCAATTTTGTGATCTGGCTTCTTCATGGAAGCTTCACCGTACCAGAACCTTTGTAGACAACCCTCGTCTTGTAGCTCATCATTATTTCGGTGAGTTGAATGTAGTATCATATACAACTGATTTATCATATGATTAAATTGATCTACTTCATGTGATTATGCAGTTATATAATTCGTGTTAGAAAAGCAATTGATTTACTTCATGGCAATGAGATGGTAGATTGTGCGTAAATTGTTTGATAAAATGACTCAACTAGAATAAGATTATTGTTGTTCTGTAATATGCTTAAACTGTCCTATAAGCAATTGAGCTACCAGGAGTATTTAATGGTATAGAATTATGCTTAAACATAATTTTGGTGGAAGTTCCCCTGTTTTGGAATGGTCCAGTATGGAGGAGAATGAGTAGGTGGTTCCTCTTGGGTTTTCTTTGCTTGTTTATGCCTGGAAAAGGTGAACATGAACATAGATTTGGGTGTTACTGCTATATCTTTGGGTTTTTCTTGTTTTAGGAGTAGTTCTAATTACTAACCAATTAGAGAAATTAGAATATAGATTTTTCGACACTAAAATATTTGTTTGATGAACATATATAGAAAGCATAAGAGAATCTATTCCGTATACTTGTTAGATCTAAGTGATCTGTTTTTCTTCGCAAGAGAGATAGATTGGTTAACTCTATTGAAACTTACTATTCATAACCCAGATTTCATAAACTAAATTCTAGAAATGGAACAGAGTCAACATACACTTCAGTGTATAATCCAAATACTACTTATGGGAATTCCAACTTCCCCATTCGAATAATATTGTTACAGATTATTTCAGTGTTAGTTTTACCCGATTTAAAAGGCTTTTTTTATACTAGTATAGAAAAACTTTTCAGAGGGTGAATGTAAATGTTGAGTCTCAGAATTAATTTAAGTATTCAAATTAGATTCAAGACTCATTATCCTTGGGTTTAATGATTAACAAATTAGACTGTATAAAAACAGGTTCTACTGAGAAAGGTATTTTTCTTTGTGTTTCAGAAACCCTGTAGAAGAAACTCTACGAAGATGATCAACCTACTGAACTGAAGAAACTTAAATTTGCTGAGGTGAAGAGGTACATCCGTGAAAGATGAAATTGAGACAGTCATCAAAGTTTTTGGAAGATATCCAACCAAAGAGCACATAAATCGATGAAGGATTGAATTCTGTTTGCTGCTCTCAAGTATAACCTACTGAAGAAAAGAACTTGTTGAAAGCGTCTTCCTGTTGAATAGCCAAGACTTGCTAAAGTATGACAACCTTCTGAAAATGTTTGGACTTTCTGAAGCAATTAAACTCTCTGAAGAATGAGAAGCCTCTGAAGTCTAAATGGCATGCTACTCTTCGAAGACTTGTGAGTCAATCTGATTTAGGCATTAAAAGACTCAAGTCTCTGCAAAGCCTTAATGGTTAGTTGAATCAGTTACAAGGTAAAAACAAAGGCTTGCTGGCACGGTTTTATTTCCCAACACAAAAGAGGAAACCTGCTGCAGAAAAGCAAACAGAGGTCAGAGATAGAGTCAGCGCTGCTGCACACCTACTTCTGTACTGTCTCTGCAATACGCTATCAGAAGCCCCGCATTCCAACAGGGAGAAAAGTTAAACTCACAACGGGATTAAAGAGAAGTCTAACGGATCTCATCATCTCTATCTTAATAACAGACTTCCTGCAATAAAAGAAAAGAGAGAGAAGAACACAACTTGCTGAAGTGCTAGAAAATCTCTCAAGAAATATTCAAGAGCCAAACTGTTGTGTGACAGAGCTGAATCATAGCTGCACACCTATTCTGCTAAGTCAGAAGCTAACAAAAGAGAAGTTATTTCTCAACGGCTCTAAGAGCATTAATCATTCCTTCTCAACGGTATACTAAGCAATCTTCAACGACTATATTTCCAGAACATATATATAGACCTTCATGAAGGATTACGAAGACTGGCGGCCATGAATCTCATAATATGAATTGGCCAAAACAATTCCCAAGATTAGGGACATTGAAGTCCAAGAGAGAACCGGCAGAAGCTTGAAGTAATATCCTATCAAGCCAACTCTCTGAAGAAGCAAACCCTCATACAGAGATGAGAATGAACCAAAAGTATACACGTGTATCTCAGTCATTTCCTTGTACTTAGATTTACCCTTTGTATCCTGAGTTTTACTCAGTTATCCCTTTGTACAAGAAGAACCTGAGTTTAAGTTTCTCAGAAGCTTAAACTTAGTTTATATTGTAAACATTGTTAAGTGTCTGAGAGCCTGGAGAGGCTTGGTGAAATAAAGAATACTCGGTTCAGCCTGGAGAGGCCGGGTGTACAAAGAATACTTGGTTGAGCCTGGAGAGGCTTGTCTGTAAAAGAATACTCGTTGAGCCTGGAGAGGCTTGTCTGTAAAAGAATACTCGTTGAGCCTGGAGAGGCTTGTTTGTAAAAGAATACTCATTGAGCCTAGAGAGGCCTGTCTGTAAAAGAATACTCATTGGGCCTGGAGAGGCCAGGTGTGCAAATAATACTTGTTGTAATCTTGCGGGATTAATGAAAAATCCAATGGAGTTTTGCCCTGGGACTGGACGTAGCTCACTGGGTTAATGGGTGAAGCAGTATAAATTTTTGTGGTCAAGTTCTCTCTACCATTATCTCTTTACTTTCAGTTTAAACTAACCAAGGAGGGTTTAAGAAAAGTTGTTTTATTAATCCGAGCAGAAAACAATCTTTTCTTCAAGAGAAAATAATTTCAAAAGGGTTTTACTCAACCTTCTGAGTTGCATCAACAAGTTGTTGAAAACTCCCAGTTTCGGAAGGTTGACCAATTTTTTTTTTAAATCAGTTTTGCTTGTTTTTGAAAGGTTTTCCAAAAATCTGAAAAAGGTTTATAAAACACTATTCAACCCCCTTCTAGTGTTTCCTGTGGTCCTAACAGTAAATACCTATTACCTATAAAGATATTTAAATAACAGAATCAAAGAATAATTGTAAAAGCAAGTTCACAACACAAATCTAAACATTCAAAATGTAAGATTCTAGAAGGTCAATGTAAAGAGAAGTTACTAGCTATTAGTTTTCCTCTACTTAACACAAATAATAACTAATAGCTAAAGTTATTACACAGCAGAAATATGATAACACTAATAAGATCAATCATATACCCTTTCAATTAATTGTTAAACACCATATATTTGGAAGCATATGACTTTAAATAATTAATAATAATAACAACATTTTAATAATAAACTATATTATTTCTAGCCTTGAATAAAATACATTGAAATCCTTCCAAATACAAATGTTATGATTGTCTCTTACATCCATAAATTCCTTGCTTTCATGAACTCCTTCCTCAAAATTAAATTACCCTTACTCCAGATAAAAAGGACATACAATTATCCACAGGTGCTTCTCAAAATGCATTATTTATGCAATAATACACCTAAAGTGTAAACCACTCCTCATCCTCCTCATCACTCATATGAACCATAAGAGAGAAACCCACTAGCAAATTCAAAAAAAATACTTGACAAAGCAAACAAAAGTGAAACTAGGACATACCCTACTGTTGCTTTAATGCGTCCTTCTGTTGTTGGCTTTGGAGGGAGCTTAGATTTGTAAACAGGAAATGTTAAAACCACACCAAGATGATGAGAATCCAACAGTCTGAAAGGACTAGTCATAACAACTTTCCTAGTGGCTCTAGCCCTCCAAATGTTCTCTCGGTCCTCCTGCATCATGCAAATGAGACATTGTAATTAAAAATAAACAATATAAGCATAGTAACATTCACAACTCACAAGTGTTATTATTTGTTAAGTCTAAGAATTAGTTTGAGCATTCAAACTTAACTTAAGACTCAGTATCCTTAGGTTTTAATGATTAACAAATAAGATCATATTAAATCAGGTGCTACTAAGAAAGGTATTGTTTTGTAGATTGTGTCTCAGGTTGAAGTATTCATCTGAAGTGTAGAAGAACAAATGCGAATCAGAAGATGAAGCGAAGCACTGAATCTGAAGAGAAGTAAAAACTTGATCATCTGAAGCATTTTTTCATCATCTGAAGACTTGAAGAAGCACTGAAGATCTGAAGACAATTTGAAGACTTGAAGAATCACTGAAGATCTGAAGACAATTTGAAGACTTGAAGAAGCACCGAAGATATGAAGACAATTTGAAGACTTGAAGAAGCACTGAAGATCTAAAGACAATTTAAAGATCTGAAGACAATTTGAAGACTTGACGACAAACTGAAGACTTAATCCTATCTGAAGTATATTCATCATCTGAAGACCTAAAGACGATCTGAAAACGTGAAGACAAACTGAAGACTTATCTATCATCTGAATAAACTATTCATCATCTGAAGAGTGACTATCATCTGAAGATTTGAAGTTGATCTGAAGCACTCTATGTATCTGAAGAATGAAGGTGTTAGAATCAAGGATTGACCTCTTGAAGTCGTTGCTAAGTGTGAAGAACACTCTACCCAATGAATTTCACTTATTTCAGCATAAGAGTCAGAACTACTTTCTTGCCTCGATCAAAAGTTTTGCACAAATAAAGAAATTCTGCAACGTCTGCTGCACCTGCAATGAAAAAGCATTACGTGCGCAGACCTGCTACACCTACTGCTGATCAAAACGTATCAGAAGACTAAACAAGAAAGTGACAAGAGAGCTATTTGAACTAATTCTATTAAATTCAACATCATTATCTATCTGAATCACAGAAGAATAAGAAGAGACAAAGAAGAACAAAGCTGCCATCATCTGAAGAATAGAAGAAGCAACTTTTGCTAAAAGAGAGGAACTTGCTGAAAGTGTTCTTAGTGTGAAGAACTAAGAAATGCTTGAAACAATCATCTGAGATAAGCATATGTTGAAGCTGATGACATCAAGCTGAAACAATGCAACCATCTGAAAGCTCACTGATCGTCTGAAAGTATGCGAAGATCAAAGAATTCAACCTTCTAAACACATACTCTTTGAACAAAACAATAAGACACTTCAGACCATCTGAAGATATGAAGACTCTCAACTCTGACTACGTGGACTAATCTCAAACTATGAGAAGTCTCAACAAAGGAAAAGACCATGGGTTCAACAGCTAGAATATTGCTCAAACATATTTGTTAAGGAACTCTGTCCAAAAGAGAAAAAGGAAAAAATTTCAGAAGCTAAGCAGAAAAGGAAGCTAGCACAAAACAAGCTAAAAGACAAATCTAACGGATACCTCCTCACGCTCACGGAGAAGAAAGGTGAAAGAAAAGAAGAAGCAGAAAAGAGACAAAAGGATTATCTACCTGCTAAAAGAAAATCTCTCAAGGTAAAGGAGCTCATCTAAATGTGTCAGAGCTAAGCTATATGCACACCTATTCTGCTTAAGAAGAAGCAACCGTTTAAGAAGTTATTTCACAACGGCTATTTGAGCCAAATCACTTCTTCTCAACGGTAACCAAGCAATCTTCAAACGGCTATATTTTATCAGAACATATAAATAGCCTCAAGAAAGAGTTTGAAGATGTCGGGAAGTCGACCAAAATTTCTCAGCAACACATCCACAAGATGTCGACCAAAAAGGGTTGTATTGAAGCTCAAGGCTGAAAATATAACCAAGAAAGAATCGGCTATATAACAAATCCAATATCCTATCAAGCCATTTTTCAAAAGAAGTTATCCATTATACAGAGATGAATTTAAGCCTATTGTAAATCAAACACTTGTATCTCTGTTGTTTCCTTGTACTTAGAATTCATTTCATGTATCCTGAGTTAGACTCAGTAATCCCTCTGTACAAGAAGAATCTAAGTTTATGTTTCTTAGAAACTTAAATTTAGTTTATGTTGTAAACACTTTATGTGTCTGAGAGCCTGAAGAGGCTTGGTGGAAGAAAAAATACTTATTGTTGAGCCTAGAGAGGCTTGTCTGTAAAATAATACTGCATATGTTGCCTGGAGAGGCAGTTGAAAACAAAAGAATACTTGTTGTGAAGCCTGAAGAGGCTATGGTAAAAGAATACTTGTATCTGAGTTCAGATAGTGGAAAATCTAGTGGTGGTTTGCCCAGGGACTGGATGTAGCTCACTGGGTTGGTGAGTGAACCAGGATAAATTCTTGGCTAAGTTTTCTTTTCCTTAAACTCATTTATTTTCAGCTTTATATTTTCTAAGGGGATTGAAAAGTAATTTTCACATCAAACTCTATTTCAACAATTTCAATAAAACAGATTTCAAAGATAAACTAACTTTAAATTATCTCATATCATTTGAAGTATTGCAGAAAATGTACTTGGAAGAACCTCTGAAATAACCCTCTGAAGTGAGT
The DNA here is from genome assembly GCA_026901365.1 of Sesbania bispinosa. Classification (NCBI taxonomy): domain Eukaryota; kingdom Viridiplantae; phylum Streptophyta; class Magnoliopsida; order Fabales; family Fabaceae; genus Sesbania; species Sesbania bispinosa. Next base: position 105,461 of record QLOH01001036.1, read on the forward strand.
CTGAAAAGAACTCAGTTCAAAAGTTAGAAACAGACTTCAGACGATCACCAATCATTTGAAGTTGTTCAGAAACAGTTCTGAAGAGATTCTCTGTAATAATCTTCAGAAGGTACTTTGAGATGTTTCTAAATAACTCTGTTTGAAATAAGAAACTAAGTTAATTGAATGTTTATTTAAAATCTTCTTAAGTATTGTTAGAAAGTTTGTCAAACTTATCTTTCTTATCTTCCGCACAATTTATTAACTCTGATTTTAAGTTTTTATTAATAACTTGTTTTAATGCATGTGTTATTTATTTCAAGATTTCCAAAATTATTTAAAAAGTTCAAAACACTATTCAACCCCCCTTCTAGTGTTTCATGTGGTTCTAACATTATTTACCTCTCCAGACATCATATCAATGGATTCAAGGTAAGAGACAGTTTCTTGTGCAAATATCACCGGTACATACTCATCTATAACCTGGGAAGGCTTTCTTTCTATTGTCTTTATAACCCTTCCATGTTACTTCTCAAGCTTTTCTCTCACTGAGTTAACCATTCTTTGTGAACAGGCCATCCCACTCAATAATGGTCGTTCAAATAAGTTTCACATTCAGTATAAAGGGGGAGTTACAACAAAAGAGGGGGGTAATGTACATTCATACACAGTAAAGAATTTGGAGCTCAACATTAGAGCTCTAAGTTCACTTGAAATAAAAAAGGGAGCCTATCATAAATTTCAGAACCAAAGAACAAAACTGAAGAAAAACAGAGGGGAAACATACACGAAGAGGCTACAGGCAGAGCAAGTGAAAGCACATAAGCACAGGCAGAGCGTGAAGCACATTCTGGTACATGTCTTAACAATGTAAGTAGCTTAATGTTATGCTTCAAATCAGTGCAATACTTTTAAATGAAAATGAATTGAATCATGCTAAGAATCATATGAAATTTTTACTTGAAAAGTCCCATTTTACATATGAAATAGTCAAAAGCTAAATAAACAGAATCAGCAACCATCAAGAAACCACACAATATCCTCATCACCTCTTTGTAATCCAGCAGCCACATCCCTAAGCTATTTTCCAAACCTCACCCCACCATTTACCCTCCGTTCCACCATTGTGGTCGCCTCCGTTTCCCCTGGTCACATAACGCCACTCACCACCATCGTCTTCTACCCGCGGAGCACCACCACAGCCACCAATCCCCTGCACCCATGAAAAAAAAGAGAGAAAAACACACACAGAGGAAAGAGAGGGAGAAAGAAAGAATAAAAGTCACCTTCGGAGACCCCCACCACAGTCGCGACCACTATCGCAGCGGCCCCTGCCCAGAGCCACCGTCATGCAGCCCCAGCCGCTGTGCGCGGTGAAGACCATGCCCGAACTACTCCCTCACTGTCCAGGCCATCGCTCCCCGCGGCTGCGCCATCGTTCTGCCTCCACCGCGTCAATGCACGTGACCTCCCTTTTCTTGGCCTTCTTTTACAAGTTTGATAGTGTTTATGCAAATTATTTGTTCCATCAGATCCTCTTCCCGTCATTTGCCTCTTATAATAATTGCATATTGCTTTTTCTTCTCCATTAACTAGTTTTTTCTTGAAGTGGTTCCAAACAACAGATGTCTTTATTTTTTTCATCCTCTGTTATTTCAAAATTATCACCTTCCTCGACAAAAGGAATAGAATCAGCTGGGGATTGAGACTGATCTCTAACATCATAACTGCCCACATGATCAATAGGCACACGTTCATGTTGTGTGGGAGTAATAGACATTATAGGAGAAAAGCTAATTGCATATTCTTTGAAGGAGTCACTCTATATAGATTTTCCATTTCAGATTAGCTATACATACATTAAAAATATTGACAATTAATCATAGGATCATTTGCTTAATCATGCAGAAAATAATTATGTCTCTATATTTAAAATTCTCATTGACATTTCAACAAACAGATTGGTGTGATGTAAATTTGCATTTGCCAATTTGTTTCATAGACATTTCAACAAGCAGATGGCGTGATGTCTACCCACTTCATAGTCCACAACACAAAGCTCATGCATCTAAATGTTTCTGAGACTTGATAAAAAAGAATGGAAATACAGGAAAAGGGAAAGGTAACTTACAATGTTTGCACACGGTCGCGTAGAGGCAAGACGTATACGGTCATGCTTACTCACGATAGAATGTCGGAGACGCGCAAAAGCAGGATAAAGTCACACTTGTAATGGTTGCGCTGAGGCAGGACACGTCGTTGGTTGCCGAAGACGATGGAGTGCGACGTGTAACATCCCAAATTATGTAGCGTTTTACAAATTAAATTAGTAATGGAATAGGTTTTATAACAAGAAGTAGAACTCGAAGGGAGGAAATTGAATTAGAATCCAATAGGGGTAAAAATCAAATTTTTGGGGCCGATATGCTCGCTCAGCCTGCGCTCAAGTGCAGCCTGAGCGAGAATATCAACAATAGTGGGAAAATCCAATCTGGTTTCCTCGCTCAGGCTGAGCTCGAGCGCAGCCTGAGCGTAGAAAACAGAGAGGAATTGGGTGAAATTTAGCTTAGGCTGAGCTTGAGCGCAGCCTGAGCGCAGAAAACAAAGAGTTTTTGGTTAATTCAGCTCAGCTCGCGCTCAGCTTGCGCTTAACTCTGATAAGTGCCAAATATTAGTGAATTTGCATATGGAATTATGGCACTTTTGGTTTTAATGGTATTTATTTGATATTAATTTCCCCTAATTTAAGAATTATGGAATCCAATTATATGTTTTCTGAGTCTTGACTTAAATGAAATCATTTGATCCCATCTTTTGTGTATTTTTCAGGTAAATGAGGATAAAAGAAGGAAAGAATTTGGAAAGAATTATGAAGAAATCAAGAAAAAGAAGAGCTTCAGCCAGAGAAGGTGATTTTTTAGTACTATTCTCGCTCAAGCGAGAGTACATTTCTTCATTATGAAGTACTCTTCTCGCTTGAGCGAGAATTAGTTCGCTCAAGCGCGAATTCACTTACTTAGGGACAAAACAGAGTTCGCAAACAGAGTTCGTCATTCGGAACTGAAACTATCCACTTTTAGAAACTCTCCGAAGTGGACGGTGTTAGGACCACAGGAAACACTAGAAGGGGGTTGAATAGTGTTTTATAATCTTTATAGATTTTTGGAAACCTTTTCGCAAACAGAGTTTTCTCAAACGATGCAAGCAACTTGCTGAAAAATGAGTTTTTCGGAGACTTGCTGAGATACCTCAACAGGTCCAGTAAAATTATCTTTTTAAAATGATTTGTGTAATAAGTAAAATTGTTTTTGCAGCGCAAATTATAAACTCACTTTTCAGAACCCTCCTCAGTTAGAAATAAAAAGATAACAACGGAAAATAAAGAGTAAAGGGTTGAGAGAACGTAACAACAGAGATTTATCCTGGTTCACCCACTAACACAGTGAGCTACGTCCAGTCCCAGGGCAAACACACCACTAGATTTTCCACTAATCCCGCAAGATTACAAGTATTGTTTGCACACCTAGCCTCTCCAAGCTCAACGAGTATTCTTTGCGCACCTGGCCTCTCCAGGCCCAACGAGTATTCTTTGCACACCTGGCCTCTCCAGGCCCAACGAGTATTCTTTGTTTTCAACTGCCTCTCCAGGCAACTCTTGCAGTATTCTTTTACAGACAAGCCTCTCCAGGCTCAACCAAGTATTCTTTGAACACACAGCCTCTCCAGGCTGAAAACCCAAGTATTGTTTTAACACACCCTCTTCAGGCTAACCCAGCAAATACAGTTTTGAAAGATGAATGCTCAAACTCTGAAACTACACAAGTTTAGAGCTCGAGCTGGGAAACTTGTCCAAGTAACTGAGTAAGACTCAGGATATAGAAGTTGTTGTACAATGAACAAATAATGAAACAGATGAGTATAAATTTCTGCAGCGTTTCAACAAGTTGATTTCTCTGTTCTCAGTTCTTTGTTTCTATCTTCATGGAGTCTGGTATTTATAGAGAAGATAGCTTCCGTCCGTTGAACTCCAATCGATTTCCCGTTGAGAGATAACATTTAATGCAAATGCTCCCGTTGTGACACATAGTCTGATCCCTCAGCAGTAGCAGGTAGTAGAGTCAGCTCACAGACTTCACTTTTTCTGAGCCGCATGTACTTTTCTGCAGACTTTGCCTTTTTGGTGAGAGAAATTTGAAATATGACAAAAAACATTTTCTCTGACTTTCCAGAAGAATAAGAGGCACAAGTAAACTAAAACTACTACAAGAGACTTGAGTCTTCAAGGAGAATTTTCTGAGAGTATTATATTGAAGACGAGCAGGCATCGGTGCGACATCTCACAGCTTCAGGAGGTTCACCACTTTCAGCAGGTGATGGATTTCTGGCAAGCGAACCAAAAATCTAGTAGTATAATAGTAAGAAAGATATCGTATCCACAGGGAACGATCAATTCACGTATAGTTGTGATCTATTTATCAAGGGAAAATAACGGATTTATGAGAGTAATGTTGTGTAAATTGTAAATAGCAAATAAATAATCAATTAAATTAGAAAGGAAGAGTTAGAGATACTTTACTTGGATTATGATTGAACTTCATATCATCACACCCTTTGTGCATGTAAAAACTATCTATTATTTTAGGTTTACTCTATAATACTGTAGACAAACTATATTGCTTATGACCCCGAGTTACCAGACGCCACTCACACTCAAAGATAATCCATGCGGGCTCTCCCAAGTGACAGATGTAACATTTTAAATTTTATTAGGATAAATATTAATTAAATTAAATAGATTAATTAAGGAAATAATTAATTAAATAGGAAATAAATAATAGAAGTATTGCTATTATTAGTTTTATTTCGTAAAGATAGTTTTAATTGAAAATAGAATAAATGGGGTGAGAGTGGGCCCAAGCCCAATTAGTTATTTCTGTAAGGAGGGGGTAACAGAGCACCCTAATCCTTATTCGTATCATTCGTCAGTAAGCGAAACGCTAAGGAGGGGAGAAACAGAGTCTCAAGAGAGAGCTGCTGTGGAGTGAACGCAGAGAATCCAAGAAAGGACTTCCTTGCTGTGATCAAGCTTCGTTTAAGGTACGGTGGGGGAGAGGGTATTTCCTGTATATGCATGTAGGGATGTTTGGGTAGTAATCTAAGAGCATAATTTCGAATTGATGAATGTATGACCTAGAACGATGATATAATCTGTTGATTGATGATTGATTGTATGTAAATTGAAGAGTATTGGATGAGATTAAACATGATATTGAGAATAATGGAAAAAAGGGTGATTAGGGATTGAGAAATTGGGGATTTTGATGAATTGATGGTATAATCATTAATTGATTGTTGATTTACGGAGTATTGGATGCTAATAATGATTATGTATGACGATTAGACATAAAAGATTGATTAGGGATTGATTGGATGAGTTTAGAGAGGTTTGAAATTGTGAACTCTGCGATCTGCGTCGCGGGTAATCGATTACCAGGAGTGGTAATCGATTACCAGAGTGTTCTGGGCAACCCAGAAGCACTGTTTGCTTGTTGGTAATCGATTACAGGGGTATTGTAATCGATTACCAGAGAGTTTGTTTGCTGGTAATCGATTACAGGGGTGCTATAATCGATTACCAGAGAGTCTGCTTTCGGGTAATCGATTACAAGGGGTTTGTAATCGATTACCAGAGACCTTGTTTGCGGGTAATCGATTACTAGAGGTTGGTAATCGATTACCAGAGTGGATTTTGAGATCTTAACTGTTTGATGATGATTGATGTTGTTTGAGAGTACTTTATAATGAGTATGATGTTGATGATTAATGATGTTTGATGAGGATTGCGATGCTTATGATGATGAATAATGATGATATTTGATGATGAGTGTGATGATGTATTATGATGATAATTGATGATGAGTGTGATGATGATAATGATGTCGGTGTATATCACCTTATTATGATGATGTTTAATGATGAGCATATTGATGTATGATGATGATGATGATAAGTGTATATCACTTTATAATGATGATGTTTGATGATGAGCATGTTAATTCATGATAATGATGATTTATGATGATGGTGTATATCACCTTTTGATGATGATGTTATCTAAGTTGTGCGGGCCCATAGAGGGGGTACAACTTAGGAGAGATGCCTTGAGCATATGTGATGAGACCTGAATTGTGCGGGCCCATAGAGGGGGTACAATTCGGGAGGTGAACTGAGGTGTGCGGGCCCATAGAGGGGGTACAACTCAGGGGATCAAGATGGGGAGTTCGATGCACGGGCCCATAGAGGGGGTGCAACCTAGGAGTGATTGTACGGGCCCATAGAGGGGGTACAACCTAGGGTCGAATGTCGTTGTGCGGGCCCATAGAGGGGGTACAACCTATCGGATAGTGTGTGGTAACACCGGTAGATTATCTTGGTACTAACTAGAGTGATTGACGAGGTGCACCCATTGTGTGGAGTTCCAAGTCATGATCTTTGGGTAGACGATGAGAGGAGTATTGGTGTGTGACATTTCATGATGAAATGGTGTTATTAAATGATGTTATGAATATTGATGATGATGAGTATTATGTGTGAGAATAGAATATATGATTAATTGGGTGAATGATGGTATGAGAACTATATGATGATATATGAATGAGGTTATGATGATGATGAGCTTGATGAATGTATAAAGGATATATTTATGTGTTATGAATAGGAATGATGGTATGACATGTATATGTTGATATAGATGATTAAATATATGTTGAATTTTAGATGAATGTTATTTATTGGTGATTAATGTATTGTTGGCATGACGTAATGATGTTGTGGGTGAGGATGGGTATTCTCTATGTGTATGTATAAGTAGTATTCCTTTTCCTCACCGTATTCTGTGGATATATTTTACAAGTGTTGAGGAGGACACGACTGGTCTCGACTATGATTGAAAGGGTATGCTCTGATAGATGTGACATCAGGGTGTATTCGGGATGTTTTAATATGTTTCTAGATTAGGAGTATTTTTGTGAACTTTTGGATGCCTTGTATGGCAGTAGGCTATTAGTAGTTTTTTTATGTATTGGAGATTCCGCTGCTTTATATTTGAATTATATTTGAAAGTTTAATTTCTTTTAATAAAGTCGTTTTCGAACTATGAGATATTATAAGAGTGATTGTGAACCTTTTTACCTAACGTGGGACTTTCCCTTTTCTAAACTGCAATTTCTTAAATATATAAGAGTATGGGGTAGAAGGGTGTCACAACAGACTTACCCTCGGCTTATTTTATTTTCTTTATTCCGTTTGTAAAAGAACTAATTGATAAACGAGGCCTAATCCTGTAGACGTACCTTCATTAGAGTACTCACACTACCCATCACTCATCAGGATACATCCATGTGTCGGTCCTGATTGACAATCAACTAATCCTTTGCTATCGATACTAAGGCCTAATCTTGTAAACGCCCTTCGCTAGAGTACTGTCACTATCCATCGCTCATTAGTAACGCTCATGTGTCGGTCACAGAGTACCGAGTTCTCTTATTCAATCAGAGTTTGAGTTTCCTATGTCTAGGCTCCCCCATCATCAATCCTAGTCGAAACTAGCCTATAACTCCGGCTCAAGCGCGGAAGTTAGGAATTAAGCACAGAATAAGATTACCAATATTATAGACAGGGAGATCAGGAAATAATAATATAGAGTTTACATACACTTGGGGATAGAATCAATTACATTCAATCCTAATGGAGAGTTAACTACACAAGGTAGCCATACAAACCACCGAAGATGCTGTCACCATCTTCAATCCTCGTGAAGTGCTCCTCCTCTCCTACTCTAAAATTAGCTTTGGTGCATTATCACTGAAATAAGACTGAATTACAATAATCGTGCACCCCTTGATCTGGTGCAATGAGGTCCTATTTATAGGCTAAGGAAAGACAAAGGAAATTGGGTAGAAATCTATCTAAAAATGGCAACAGGGAACAAATCTGCGTGACCTGAGCTTCAAGCTGCGCTACAGCGTAGGCTGCAGCGCAGGTTCTAGAGAGCTGCGCTTCACCCTGCGCTACAGCGCAGGTTGAAGCACAAAATGCGTCCTGCAGCTCCAAACTTTCTCTTTTTATTTTGATCTCTCCCCGAGACTGGTTTTGGCTGATTTTTCTTTCCTTGTTTCCCTTTTCTTGATGAAATCTTGCATTTATTGAGCATCTTGGATTTAATTGGGAAGGTTGTCTGCAGAATCCTTGTTTGATTGGTAGTGATCTCCTCATTGATTGCTTCAAATCTTTATTAAATGTCGTCAATCAAACTCAAATCTTGCAGATATCTCCCTCATTTAATGCTATCTTTCATTCAAATCAAATCTTTGCAATATCCTGCAAAAATCCGCAATATTTCTATTAAAATAGCATCAAATTCAAATCCAAGATTAATAAATACAATCTATCTAATATTAAATAAAAAGGGATTAAACTGGGGCAAAAATACGATTTTATCCTTGATAAGTGAACTAAAAGGTGCTCTAATTTATCATATAATTTTCACTTATCAACAGGTTGCATTCTCTCATCAGGTTTCCTTGCTTCGGAAGGTTCCACTTATTTCAGAGGATATGATTTCTTCAGATTGCACCTTCTAAAATACTGAACAGATACCTTCAGCAGAAACTTATAATAAGTAAATTTTTTATCCATTAAAACTTAGAGTTGTGAGACTTAAAACAATATTATTCTTTTAATATCATTTTGAGACTCAACAGAAGGAACGAACGAAAGGCTGCAGAAGCTGATTTCTTCATTTCTTCAACTTCTATGATTGTAATGGCTACCATGGGTAGCTAAACTTTCCTCTTGGGATTGAATGTAGTCGATTCGAACTCGGATGTATTCTAGTGATATTTATATATAGTAATTTCGTTTTCTATTCGATATTGGTATTTTAGTTCTGTTCTTTATGCTTGATTCTATCTGATCAATAGATTCTAGATTTCGATTTTTAGATCTAACTAGAAAGTATTTCTGAAAATTCGATCTGAACGAAAATACTCGGTGTATTGTAATACTAGGAATAGATTTCAATATATCGATTGCTTATAACACTTAAACGTAATGTTGGATAATCTGTTGAATATTTGAGGAATCAATATTCAGGGGATCAACCTTATGAATTTTACAACCGAGGGATCGGTATAAATGATTTTTGTGTGTTGCATCAATATTGTTAGTTTCGAATGCTATGTATCAATATTCATCCAGAATACAGACGAGTGAGATAGATGAAATTCAATCCCAGTTTCTCCCATTGAAATCTCTCTTAACTTTTACCTTGCCTTTAATTACTTTTTATGAAAACTTAGTTGTAGTTGTTACAAAATCACAATGATCAATTCAAATTCTCTTGTATATATACTTAGTGAGCAGTTAAGCTTTGAGTTTTAATCGAATACGTTCATCGTGGGATCGACACTTTTACTTTAAAATCATTATACTACAGTTTACTATTGGTACGCTTGCCAAGAGTCTAACAAGTATTTTTTGCGTCGTTGCCGGGGAACGATGTTCTTTTAAAATTCTTAGTTTAGCTCATTAAGCATTGTGAATACTTTTCTTTGTGTATATAGTTTTTATTCATATTTTTCATCCTTGTGCTAATCCTTGCTTGAGTTGTCTCTGATTTATGTTCTTGCGAGGTCAGGTGTCTAAAGATCAATTAGAATTTGACCCTGAAATAGAGAAGAAAGCTCGGAAGAATAGAAGCAAAAACAAAAAGAAAAGGCAAAGACAAGAAAAAGGATAATCTTCCAATACTCCTAACGCACCAACTCAAACAAATCAAAGAACTGAAATCATGGCTGGTGAAAGACAAAATCCACCAAGAAGGACACTTGGAAACTATGTTATGCAACAAGGACCAAGACATTTTTCAAGCATAGCAATACTAGCCACCACAAAATCTTTGGAAATGAAACCAGCATTTCTTAGCTTAATCGGTGCTCATCAATTCACGGGAATGGACCATGAAGATCCATATACTCACCTTTATACTTTTTATGAATTGATAGGAACAATGGGTTTTGAGGAAAGAGACTTAGAAGCTGTTTACTTACGTTTGTTCCCTTTCTCATTGGCAGGTAAAGCTAAGGAATGGCTGAAATCACATCCAAACCAGAGTTTGACTAGCTGGGGTGATGTAGAGGAGAAATTCTTGAACATATTCTTTCCACCTTCCCGCTACATCAAGGCTAAGTCAGATATTTCCACCTTCAGGCAGGGACCAGATGGACCTTTCTGTGAAGCCTGGGAAAGATTCAAATCTTTGTTGAGGAGATGCTCGGACCATGGATTTGAAGATATAGCCCAACTTAATATATTCTGCAATGGTCTAAGGCCTGACACCAAAATGATATTGGATGCTGCAGCAGGAGGAACTATGATGTCTGTAGATGCAGATCAGGAAACTAAAATTATTGAAGCATTGGCATCTACATACCAACAAGCTCAACATGGAAGGCAAGATGTGCAAATAAAGGGAGTGCTTGATCTGAACACTACTGATGCTTCTCAAGCTCAGAATAAGATATTAACTCAGCAAATTGAAGCATTGACAAAACAAATGTCTAAATTGCCTCAACAACTTCATGTTGTGCAATCCAATCCTGGTCAACAACTACAACAGTTACAATGTGATTTCTGTGGAGGTGGCCATCCAAATGGTCACTGTTCTTATCAATGCAGTTAACAAGAAGAACATATCAATTACATGTCTAATCAAGGAAGACCAGGTAACTTCTCCAACAATAACAATTATTCTAACAATTTTTCGCAAGGTTGGAGAAACAATCAAAATAAGAATTTTGGGTGGAAGCAAGATGTTGGTCCTTCTAATAGACAACCTCCTTATCAGCAGCAACAACAACACTATCCTTCTGTACATGAAAGAACATCAAAATTGGAGGATACACTAGAAAAATTTATGTAAGCTTCTTTTTCAAATCAGAAAAATACAGAAGCTTCAATTAGAAATTTAGAAACACAGGTTGGATAGTTGGCTAGGCAATTATCAGATTAACAGGCAGGTTATTTTTCAGCCAACACTCAGACTAATCCTAAGGAGCATTGCAAATCAATTACTACCAGAAGTGGTAAAGTTGTAGGAAGAGGGATTGGTAGCAACCTTGCTGTGGAGGAGGAAGTTTTAGAGAAAAAGGAGAATGAGGTTGAAAAAAATGAGTGTGAAGGAGAGGAAGAATAGAACAAAAGTGAAAGTGTAAATAATGAAATTAATAAAGAAAAAGAAAAAGAGTGAGAAAAAGAGGGAGAAGGGTGAGACACAGATACCTCAGCTGAAGAATCTACCATATCCTCAAATTCCCTCAAAGAAAGATAAGGAAAGGCAGTTTACAAGATTCATGGATATTTTCAAGAGGGTGTAGATTAACATTCCATTTGTGGAAGCTATGGAGTAGATGTCGATATATGCTAAATTCATGAAGGAGCTCCTAACTAAGAAAAGAAGATTCACAAATGAGACAGTGGAGTTGGAAGCAGGGTGCAGTGCTATAATTCAGAAATCCTTGCTTCAGAAGTCCATGGACCCTGAAAGCTTCACTATTCCCGTTACAATTGGAACACTACCGGTAGTAAGGCATTACTTGACTTGGGTGCCAGTATAAATTTGATGTCTTTGTCCATGCTGAAGAGAATAGGAGATCTGGAAGTAAGACCTACAAGAATGACATTATAGTTAGCTGACAAATCTATGAAATATCCATATGGTGTGGTGGAGGATGTTCTAGTTAAGGTTGACAAGTTTATGTTCCCAGTTGATTTTGTTGTAATGGATATAGAAGATGTTGAAGTTCCTCTTATATTGGGAAGACCTTCCATGAAGACTGCTAAAGTCATTATCGATGTTGATGATGGCAAATTAAAGGTCAGAATGCAAGATGACGAAGTCAACTTTAATTTCTTTGAAGCAATGCAGCACCCTAAAGACAAACAACAATGTTTCAGAATGGATGTTGTGGATGAAATTTTTCTAGCAGCAAGGAAGCAATTGACAAAATCAAGCCCGCTAGAAAAAGCTTTGATAGGTGCATGTGAAGAAATTGATGAAGAAGAAGAAGAAAAAGAAGTTGATGAATAACTGAAACATTTGGATTCAGCAAAGGAGATTTCATCAAATGAAGTAAAATCTGAAAAATTGCAGCAGGAGGGTGAAACTGAGAGTCAGAAGTTGGAGTTAAAGGTATTACCTCCTCATCTAAAATATGTTTTTCTTGCAGATGGAGGTAACAAATCAGTGGTGATTAGCAATGCCTTAACTGCTTCTGAAGAAGAAAAACTAATCTCAGTTCTTAAAACCAATGAGGGTGTAATAGGTTAGACTTTATCTGATCTCAAGGGTATCAGTCCATCTTATTGTATGCACAAGATTCACATGGAGCATGATTACAAGCCTGTAGCACAACCTCAAAGGTGATTGAACCCTACCAAGAAAGAGGTGGTAAAGAAAGAGGTGCTGAAATTACTTGATGCTGGTATGATCTATCCAATCTCTGATAGTGCCTGGGTCAGCCCGGTCCAGGTAGTTCCTAAAAGGGGAGGTATGATTGTAGTTTATAATGATAAAAATGAATTAATCCCTACTAAAACAGTCACAGGTTGGAGAATGTGTATAGATTATAGAAAATTGAATCAAGCCACTAGGAAAGATCATTTTCCTTTACCTTTCATGAATCAAATGTTAGAAAGATTAGCGGGACAAGCATTTTATTGTTTTCTGGATGGATACTCAAGTTATAATCAGGTAGCAGTAGATCCAGAAGACCAGGAAAAAATAGCTTTTACTTGTCCTTTAGGTGTGTTTGCTTACAGGAAAATGCCATTTGGGCTCTGCAATGCACCAACAACCTTCCAACGATGTATGCTTGCAATTTTCTCTAACTTGGTTGAAAAGTGTATAGAAGTTTTCATCGATGACTTCTCGATTTTTGGTGCTTCATTTGACAAATGCCTAGAAAACTTGAACATTGTACTGAAGCGGTGTGTTGATACCAACCTAGTTCTGAATTGGGAAAATGCCATTTCATGGTAACTGAAGAAATGGTGTTGGGACACAAAATCTTTGCTAAAGGTATTGAAGTTGATAGAGCTAAAATGGAGATTATTGAAATGCTTCCACCACCATCCAATGTGAAGGGTATCAGGAGTTTTCTTGGTCATGCTGGATTTTACAGGAGATTCATCAAAGACTTCTCAATGATAGCAAAGCCACTCAGCAATCTGCTTAATAAGGATACACCTTTTAATTTTGATGTTGAATGTTTGCATGCTTTTGAATTGTTGAAACAAAAATTAATTTAAGCTCCTGTTATAATTGCTCCTGATTGGAATTTAGGTTTTGAATTGATGTGTGATGCAAGTGACTATGCAATAGGAGCAGTTTTAGGAGAGAGAAAGTCTAAGGTTTTTCGTGTTATACATTATGCTAGCAAAGTTCTTAATGAAGCACAAATTAATTATGCTACAAATGAAAAAGAATTGTTAGCTATAGTGTATGCATTGGAAAAATTTAGAGCATATTTGACTGGTTCATCTGTGATTGTATATACTGATCATGCTGCCATTAAATATTTGTTGACCAAATATGAATCTAAACCCAGACTGATCAGATGGATTTTATTGTTGCAGGAATTTGATTTGGTGATTAAAGATAAAAAGGGCAGTGAAAATTTTGTAGTTGATCATCTGTCCAGATTGGTAAATAATGAGGTGACCAATAATCAACCAGAGGTGCAGGAGGAATTTCCTGATGAGAAATTGATGATGGTGCAAGAAAGGCCACGGTTTGCTGACATGGCAAATTTCAAAGTTGCAGGTGTCATACCTGAGGATTTCAATTGGCACTTGAAGAAGAAGTTCCTGAGAGATGCACAACATTATGTGTGGGATGATCCTCATTTATTTAAGATTGGAGCTGATCAAGTACTGAGGAGGTGTGTATCTGATGAAGAATCGAAGAGCATCCTGTGGCATTGTCACAACTCTCCCTATGGTGGGCATTTCAATGGAGAGAGGACTACTGCAAAAGTCCTCCAATCTGGATTTTATTGACCCACTTTATTCAAAGATGCTCACAAGTATGTTCAACAGCGTAACAGCTGTCAGAGAACAGGGGGATCTCAAAAAGACATGAAATGCCCCTGAACACCATTTTGGAAGTTGAAGTGTTTGATTGTTGGGGGATCGACTTTGTAGGACCACTTCCATCTTCCTTCTCCAATGAATATATTCTGGTGGCAGTTGACTATGTTTCAAAGTGGGTTGAAGTAGTTGTAACTACTAAAGCCGATGCCAAAACTGTTATAAAATTTCTCAAGAAGAACATGTTCTGCAGGTTTGGTACTCCAAGGGTGCTAATCGGTGATGGAGGTTCACATTTCTGTAATGCTCAACTTCAGAAATGTCTAGAGCATTACAGAGTCAGACATAAAATTGCATCACCTTATCATCCACAAACCAATGGACAAGCATATGTGTCAAACAGAGAAATTAAGCGCATTCTGGAGAAAACAGTGACATCCTGAAGGAAAGATTGGTCACTGAAATTGGATGATGCACTCTGGGCTTACAGGACTACATACAAGTCTCCTACAGGTCTCTCCCCATTTCAGTTGGTATATGGTAAGTCATGTCACTTACCGGTGGAGTTGGAACACAAGGCATATTGGGCCTTGAAATTTTTGAACTTTGATCCTCAAGCAGCAGGAGAGAAAAGAAAATTACAGCTGCATGAACTGGAAGAAATGAGACTCAGTGCTTATGAGTCCTCTAAACTCTACAAAGAAAAAGTTAAAGCTTATCATGACAAGAAAATTCTCAAAAGATAATTTTATCCAGGCCAATCAGTGTTACTATTTAATTCCAGGTTGAGGTTGTTCCCTAGAAAGCTCAAATCAAAGCGGTCAGGACCATTTCTTGTCAAACAAGTCAGACCTTACGGGGCTGTTGAGTTAGAGGACCCTGAATCTCAAAGAAGCTGGGTTGTGAATGGACAAAGGTTGAAGCCCTAACTGAGTGGTGAGGTTGAAAGGCTCGCCACAATCATTCATCTGAAAGAACCTTAAATTATACAGGCGTCAAGCTATGTGACGTCAAACAAGTGCTTCTTGGGAGGCAACACAGTGTCTCTGCACTTTGATTTCAATTTCAATTTGTTAAATGTGTTTTTGTACATAATTGTGTGTTTGTGTGTCAATGAGTCATTTTGAGCAATTGATTACCTTAATAGTGCTAAACATGCATATTTGTGTATTTTGAGACATATTTGATGTGTTATGCATGATAATAGCTTTTGATAGCAAATTGAGATGATTGAATGCTATAAAATGCCTTGTTTTGATCAAATTGTGTAATTTGAGTTTGAGAACTCATTTTTTAGTTTGATGGAGTGAAATCATGTTGAATCATAGAAAAATGATTAAGGAACAGTTTGATGTATGTATTAGGGCTTATAAAAGTGAAATGATTAAGAAAAGAATGAGTGAAAGTTGAAGAAAATTTTGAAAAGTGTCAAAAATTTTGCAAACTGTTTTCTGGAAAATTTTCGCTCAAGCGAGACTGAGCTCGCTTGAGCGAATTATGCAGAAAAATTGGAAAAACTTGTTTCTGATAATCTCGCTTAAGCGAGAACTAGCTCACTTAAGCGAGAATGGGGCTGAAAAATGATGTCCTCTGGAACTTTCTCGCTCAAGTGAGACTGAGCTCGCTTGAGCAAAATCAAGGTAAATTTTGCATACTCTTTGGAACATTTTCGCCCAAGCGAGACTGAGCTCACTTGAGCGAAAATGGGGTGAAAAAAATGGTGTCTCTGGAACTTTTTCGCCCAAGCGAGACTGAGCTCGCTTGAGCGAAAATCTTTAATAACTGCTTGCCACGACAGTCTCGCTCAAGTGAGATTAGCTCGCTTGAGCGAGAACTATAAAACTGCATTTTATATCATAACAAAAGGGGGAAATGACAAATCATTTCAACCCCCAAAATAGAGTCTTGTGCGCGCACACCTTCTCTCCCCTAGGGCATCAAGTTTCCTCACTTAAATCATCATTTTTCACTCTCAAATTTCTTATCCTCTCTTCCAGTCACACTCCAAGGTAAGTTACTCCCTAATTTTCTTACATTTCACCGATTAAATTCATTGTTCTTCAAATCCTAGGGTAGAAAACTCTTTTCATCTAATATACCTAGGATTGAAATGTGAATGATTAGTTGTTCATGGGAGAAATGTGGTATGCTTATTGTGTAAAAGAGGCCAAGAAAAGAGTAAGCTTCACTCAAGAAAATGCTTGTATTGTTGAAATGCACATAAACTGTTTGGTAAAATGCCTTTCATTGTTTGAACTGACACAATTGCTAAACCCTTGATGTTGCATTGTTAAATTTCTTGGTACATTGTTTGTTTTTGGAAAATAACAATGACTTTGCTTAGATATTGTCGAAATGCAATTGTTTGCTAAGAGTACATGCTAGGGATAAACTGTTGGTTAACATTGTTGCCACATTGCTTGGGTTATTGCTTATGGTCTTCAATGCCATCTGGTTCTGTTTATTGCTTGGTACTCATTGTCTTGGCACATTACTTCTGTTTAAAATGTTACTTGGCATACTGTTTGCTAAACTTGAATTTGTAACATTGTGTGTTGAACTTGAATTTATACCTTGACTTATTTGTAACATTATTTGAATTTGTACCTTGGCTGATTGATAGTATTTCAGGATGGCCCGAACTAAAATTGTGGCTGGGCTTAACCCCACAAGGTACAACAAGGGGAAAAGATGCAGAACCACCACACCCTCTCCAGAAAGACCAAACCAGAATTTGTTCCAGGATGACAGGAGACAGGAAAGATATGAAGAAATCAAAAGTTGGTCTTTTATACCAGAGAGGAGGGTTGAGCTATTACCAGGAGAATATGACCCCTTTTTGGATGGCATCATTAGAAGGAACTGGAGGAGGCTAGCTAACCTTATGCCTAAGTATGATCCAGAAATAGTCCGAGAATTATATGCCAATGCCTACCCAGTTGATGGCCCTGGAAACAAGAGATCTAAAGTCAGAGATAGATGGATCCTTTATGACAGAGATGCAATCAGTGAGTTCTTAGGACATCCACTACAGCTTCAAGAGGGGGCACAATGTACTTTTACTAGATTGAGAAGAGTTAGAGATGCTTATGATGAAAGGGAGGTTGCAAGAAAAATATGTATCCACAATCGTTCCTATCAATTGGGGCAAAATGGAAACCCTCTCAGGATACTTAGGGGAGATATGAGGACTCTTGCTCAGGTTTGGATGACATTCCTATTGGCTAACATAGTACCAATAGGACATGTATCTAACCTGAATGTTCCCAGGTGTCATCTCCTTCATTGCATCATGAAGAAAAATTTTACAGTGGATGTGGCAACAATAATTTCTGAAGAAATACACAAATTTGTTCGCTCTGAAGTGAACAAGAACAATGAAAAGGCCAAGGGTGCCTTAGGATTTCCAACTCTTATTGTTGCATTGTGTGAGGCACAAGGGGTGGAGGTCAACCCAACCGCCAAAATCTGACCTACCATCAACAAAAAGTATATTGAGCAAAACTGCACCAACGCCCAGCTGACAACCAAAAAGTTGGGCAACAGCAGGAGCAGCCTCAATCCCCTCCACCAGATCAAGAGGAGCAAGTTCCACAACAACAACCAGTTGGAATGCAATCTCTGATATTGGAGGAACTCAGAAAAATCCAATCTTCTATGACAAACATGCAGGTATCTATGGAGCACTTGCAGATTCAGCAAAGCTCCAACCACAGAGGCCTTATGCACATTCATCAAGGGCTTTATGGTGAAGTACCAGTTGGACAGTACAACCCTTGGACGTCCCCTAAGCAGTTCACTACTTATATCTCATGGCCTGGAACAGGCCCAATTTCCCGGGGGGGAGTGGAGCTGGAGCTGTACCAGCAGATGGTGGTTTTGCAAATACTAGAGCAGGAGAGGGACCTTCTGGAGCTACAGCTGATTTTACAGCAGATGAGGAGGGAGCCGGAGTGGACTTTCATGATGAGGAGTTCGATATTGATATCGACAGGGTCATGAGAAGAGACTGGTGGATTAACTGTTCTATCATCTTTTTTACTTTGAGACATGGTTTCATGGTTTTATGTTGTTTTTAGTATTACTTTACAGTAGTAGTTATTTCAGTATTCAGTTTGACTACTTCAGTATTTCAATTAGTATTTCATTTCAGTGTTTTCAGTATAGTTGTTTGTTATTTCAGTTCGTTAGTTAGTAATAATCCGTTTCTTTTCAGGCATTTTATTTTTCACTTAGATTTCTGTACATAGATAGCTCAAAATTTTTGGGAATCATAGAAAAATTTTTCTTGAGGAAATTGGTTGAAAAGAAATCAAATCTCAGTATGTGTTCCGAGTCTAGATCAGCTAAGTGAATTAAACAAAGATGAGAGAAACAAAAAAATGTGGTTGAATTCATAATCAAATAGGATTAGGATATTAGTGCATGATAATTAATCAGGACAAATAATTATAACAATAGCTGAGATAATCAAGGAAATTAGCCAGAAAGCCCAGTGAGTGTGTGAATCCATAAACAGATTGAGAGTTTCATTGTTGATTGTCAGTCGATATTGCTTGAGTTTTTGTTTCAATTACTACACATAAGAAGCATGGAAATGATTAAGGCATATTTTTGTTGAATTAGAAAACTCAGTGCCAAATAGCCAACCTGTACATAATTGTATCTTTCGTTGATAACCCATTAGAGCTTGAAAATTCTTTGAATTATGCACCCTAACCTTAACTTCAAATTTAATTCCTTCCCTTTACACACTCAGGGATAGAGAGCATAGGTGCATTTTATTCAATTAAAGATGGGATTTGGTTGGTGGAATTGTATAATTGAAAAGAAAAGTGCTGAGTATTGTAATTCACTCCTTAGTATAGTATAAAAATGTATATATAAAAAAAAGAGAGAGAGAAGAAAAAGAAAAAGACAGTAGAAATAAAAAGGAGTGACTACAAATGAAAAGAAAAAAATACTTTGTAATGAGGAATAGGAAGTCAAGAGTGAAGTGGGTGAATTGAGAGTAGAAGAGAAAATGTGTATAAAATGTAGTTATGCTCTCTTTTCTAAGTTGCGTATTTGATATCCTGAAAAACCATGATTCTTGGAAGCCTAGCCTCAGTACACCCATTAGAAGACCTTAAGATCCATGCTGATTTTGTGTTTGTAATTGAATTGAAAATGATTGGCAATCTTGATCTGTTACATTTTAGTGAAAAATGAGAAAAACACTCACCTGTGAGGATTAAGAGAGAATTTTCCTTGATTAGAATCGGTTCATTGTTACAATTGCTTCTCTTGAAAAATTGATTGCACTTATATCCTGCTTTTATTTGAATTTGGATTCACCACATGCTTCTGATTTTGAATCTATAGTTTGGAACATGAAAGCTGTCTATAAAGTGAATCATGAGAGTGATTTCTAAATAACCAATTTCAGAGTTTGAAAGTAGAATAGTTGTTTTGGATTCAGTTAGTTTGCTTAAGGACAAGCAAGATTCTAGGTTGGGGGAGTTGATAAGTGCCAAATATTAGTGAATTTGCATATGGAATTATGGCACTTATGGTTTTAATTGTATTTATTTGATATTAATTTCCCCTAATTTAAGAATTATGGAATCCAATTATATGTTTTCTGAGTCTTGACTTAAATGAAATCATTTGATCCCATCTTTTGTGTATTTTTCAGGTAAATGAGGATAGAAGAAGGAAAGAATTTGGAAGAATTATGAAGAAAGCAAGAAATCAAGAAAAAGAAGAGCTTCAGCCATATTCTTGCTCAAGCGAGAATAATCTCGCTTGAGCGAGATTTGTCCAGAGAAGGTGATTTTTTAGTACTATTCTCGCTCAAGCGAGAATAGTCTCACTTAAGCTAGAGTACATTTCTTCATCATGAAGTACTCTTCTCGCTTGAGCGAGAATTGGTTCGCTCAAGCGCAAATTCACTTACTCAGGGACAAAACAGAGTTCGCAAACAGAGTTCGTCATTCGGAACTGAAACTTTCCACTTTTAGAAACTCTCCGAAGCGGATGGAACGAATGAAAGGCTGTGGAAGCAGATTTCTTCATTTCTTCTCCAACTTCTGTGATTGTAATGGCTACCATGAGTAGCTAAACTTTCCTCTTGGGATTGAATGTAGTCGATTCGAACTCGGATGTATTATGGTGATATTTATATATAGTAATTTCGTTTTCTATTTGATATTGGTATTTTCGTTCTGTTCTTTTTGCTTGATTCTATCTGATCAATAGATTCTAGATTTCGATTTTTAGATCTAACTAGAAAGTATTTCTGAAAATCCGATCTGAAAGAAAATACTCGGTGTATTGTAATACTAGGAATGGATTTCAATATATCGATTGCTTATAACACTTGAACGTAATGTTGGATAATCTGTTGAATATTTGAGGAATCAATAATCGAGGGATCAATCTTATGAATTTTACAACCGAGGGATCGGTATAAATGATTTTTGTGTGTTGTATCAATATTGTTAGTTTCAAATGCTATGTATCTATATTTATCCATAATACAGACAAGTGAGATAGATGAAATTCAATCCCAGTTTCTCCCATTAAAATCTCTCTTAACTTTTACCTTGCCTTTAATTACATTTTATGCAAACTTAGTTGTAGTTGTTACAAAATCACAATGATCAATTCAAATTCTCTTGTATATATATTTAGTGAGCAGCTAAACTTTGAGTTTTAATCGAATCCGTTCCTCGTGGGATTGACACTTTTACTTTAAAATCATTATACTACAGTTGACTATTGGTATGCTTGCCAAGAGTCTAACAAGCTCTCGCTTAGACCCCGCTTGAGCGAGAGTTCGTGAACTATTTTTCCTTTTCACGCTCAAGCTCCGCCCAAGCGCAGCCTGAGCGAGCGGGCGTTTTCAGCCCAATTTTAAAAAATAAATTTAGGGTTTTGCCCCCATTAATATCTTCACCCACTATTTTTTAGAGAGAGAAGTAGCAGCCTTAGAGAGAGAGACCCCATCAAGGCTTGGAGAAGAAGATCAAGACCAAGGAGTCCCTTCCCTCATATTCCTCAACCTCTCCCTCTTCCACTCTTGCTCTTGAGATGAGTACAACTCACACACTCACACTCATATAGTTTGTTTCCCCTCAATGAGCCCTATTCCTTCTTCCCTTTCCTATTAATCCTTGTATATGATTGTTGTATTGTATGTCTTCATTTACATTGGTGGATTGAACTATGATATTGGAAGTAGATGCATGAATGAGGGATTCTCCCTAGTTAGGGTTACTCTTAGACATTTACTAGGACTGTATTGTATGTTTTAAAGTTGTGCATTTTATTAATGGTCGTTGGCCCTGATTAAACTAAGAAAAAATGAGTTTGGCTTCGGCTAGAGAAATTGGTTTCAGCCCCGTTTGGCTTCAACCCTGTGGTGGTGATTAGTACCCAAGGGAGGCATCCCTTGTAGCATGAGCTCAGTTTTAACCACATGTTTTGTGGATTTCATTTTAGATTCACAGGTCCCACCTCGGTCGGGGAAGTAAGCTGGAGGCTTGCAGGAGTGCTTTTGTTGATGTATAAGATATTGTGTATCTAACTGTGTATTTTGAGGATTTGATTTGTATTGACTATATTTTGAGGATATGACTGTACATGCATCGCCCTCGGGCCCTTCTCTTTTGTTCAGGGCGCATGTACGGGGGTATCCTAGTGTTTGAACATAGGATATGTATCTATTGAGCCCTTGAGGCAAGTATTGTATATGTTTGATATCCATATACTGTTTGAGTTGCGTTGGACGCTTAAACGCTATGTGGTGATTGTAAGCGATATTTAAAATGGCACGAAATAATTTCAGGAATTCAGGAACTTTGCTTCCAACGAACTTAATTCTTGAATTTAGAAATTAGGACGTTACACGACGCGGTTGCTCACAATGGACACTAGACACAAATATGGTGGTTGAAGATGCATTTGCATAATGTTGGTTGCTAGAGACGATGAACTTGGCATAATTATGGTGGTTGAAGAATGAAGATGCAGTTGCGCTGCATAGAGGAAATGATGTGCTGCATGTGATGAATTGGGCTATGCATACAATCAGGTTTGGGGGTTTATAGACACAGGCGTCGAGTTTCCGACGACCCCGAGTGATGAATGACAGTGTCGCGTACATCCTGGTACAGGGGTCTCCTACTCTCGAGTCTTCCAACAACCGGAACAAGGTGAACAATTGGGGATCTAGGGTTAGTTTTTTATCTGAAATTTTTAATATTTTTTATAAACAACTTCTGATCGTATCAAATATGTATCATTTTTTATAACAAATATGTATTATCGATTTTAAAAAATATATAAATATATTATATATTTTAATAAAAATAATATTTAGTGTATATATACATCATATATATTTATATATTATTTATTAATTAATGTGTGGGTGCGGGCTTGGGGTGGGTTGAGCATTATAGTGCCTGTTCCCGCGTCCATTCCCATAAAATTTTTGCGGGTAAAAGCTCATACCTGCGCACGTACTTGTTTAACGGGTTTCTACCTTGTCTGTTGTGGGTTTTTGTGTGTGTACCCATCAGGTTCAGGCATAATTGCCATCCCTAACAGATATCCTCCACATAAGGCAATTTTGTTTGAGCTAGGAACATTCACATCGTGGTGGGGTTAGCTATCTCAATAGTTTTTTTCCATCCACAAGACTTAAACCTAAGACACTGTTTAAGGAAAATTAACATGTATCACTTGAACCAACCCCCAATGGTTATTCATCTTAGGGTCGTTTGTTTTACGGTTGGATAAAATTGATTTTGATAGATTTATAGAATTAATGGCAAAAAATAAATGATGCATGATTTACGAAACACGTCGAACGAAAATGATTTAAAATCAATTCCAGTAAAATTGATTCTCATTGTTCCTAACTGGTAACCAAACAAACACTTACCCCCTGTTTGGTGTTGTAGAAATAGGGGGAAGAGAAATGAGATGGGTGGAAGTGGAGGGAAATAGACATACTTCCCCTGTTTGATGGCACAGTGGAAATGAGGAGAAATGCACTTTTTTCGGTGGGTCCCACGGCTTTTGTATTTCTCTCCAAAGTTGTGGAGAAATGCAGAGAAATGGAGTTGTGGTCACGCAATAATCAATTATTTTGTATCAATAATCGATTATTTTGTGTGATTTAATACAAAAATCAATTATTTTGTCAAAATAATCGATTATTTTGTGTGATTTGATACAAATAATCGATTATGTTGTCAAAATAATCGATTATTTAGTCAAAATAATCGATTATTTTGTATTAAAAATCGATTATTTTGGTTTTATTTCTCACCTATTTCACTCACCAAACAACCTACTTTCACATTTCTCTTCTATTTCTCACTCATTTCACTCACACCAAACAACCCTTATTTCTCCTCTATTTCACCTCCATTTCTCTTCTTCCCACTTCTCTTCTATTTATTTCTTTTCTCTCCATTTTTCTACTCCCACCAAACAAAGCCTTAGTATAAGATGCCAATTCATGTGATTAATCTTTTATTACAAAAATTTTTAATTGTTTTTTATTTTATTTTGAATATACAAAAAAATTATTATTTTGTTATATATTCTTTTGTATTTCTTAAATATCATTTTAAATGTTTTATGATCTAAATATTTAATGATTTTATTATTTTACAATAATAAAATATAACTTTATTGTGATAATACATTTATAAATATAAGATAATTTGTCTAAAATTTTAAAAATAATAAAAATTTTATGTGATGAATCAACACCTGTAATTAGTAATGATGTTTTTATCAATTTAATACAAAAATAACGATTATTCTTTAACTATAATTTTCATGAAGTGTACAATCAAAATTTAAATTTAAGTATAATGTACTTATAAAATAAAAAATTGTATAAAATAAACAAGTTATGCAATAAATACGAAATAAATGAAAAATTAAAATAATGGCGATGCTGATAAAAGAATCTTCTTTTTAAAGGAGCCAAGGTGAGGATCATCCAACTGTCACCTGATAAGCTTTACATTCATGGCATTAAGCTTTAAACGGCCGTTATGTCTTTTCTCCCTAACATAACGGTGCTTTTCCGTTAAATAACGTGACCCAATCCCAACACATTTCATGCCATCCATAATCCATCACATCGCACCCCCATGACATGATGTCATCTTCATCATCATGTCATGCCCCCAACAATTATCATGCATCCCATCCCATGACTTGAAACTGCTTCAGAATGTTTGCGTGTGTGTTTGTTTCGGGCGACGAATTCCATGGTCCATAGAAGTTAGGTGCATCAATGCACCTTGAATTTGAACTGTTGATCACTTTGCTGTGAAATTCATCAACGGCTATAAAGCATTGTATTTGTAGGCAACCGGCTTAGACTGAGATTGAAAAGGTTAAATTTTAAAATATTTGCCCTGAAATCCTGTAAATTATTTGGAAGACCTTTCAGAAAAAACCCTGTCGTCGTCCCCATTCACTCATTGGACCCTAAAGTGCCCACAACGATTTCATGTAAAGGAGCTGCACTAAGTAGAGGTCGTTTTCCATTACAATTTGAGCTTCGAAAAAACACAACACCAAACCCGTTACATCATTACATGCACAGGCTAAAGTTTTAGGTTCTTTTTTAATTGATTGGAGAAACGTTGTGAAATAAAATAAAATATTATTTTTAATTTGTTAGAATGAAACGTGATAAGTAAAACTCAATTGATTCAAGTGGTATGGACTTTATTATTTCCCTTAAACAAGGGTTAGACAAAAAAATACTCAATGAACTTCATTTTATTCTATTTTTTTCTTGTATTTTTATTTTTCTAATGCTTAAATTAGGATGTGGAATAAAAAAATCAACAATGATATATGAAACTCCAATAATCTAAACATTAATCTAAGAATCCTCTTTTGTTTTCATCTCCCTATTTTTATGACATCACATGACATCATTTATTGCATTCAACATCTAATATTTATATCTCTTTTTTCTATCTATCTTCGAATGATTACATTCCATGAATGTCTACTTAACATTTTTGTAAAATAAAATAGAGTTAATATTTAATTTTTTTGTCATTTCATTTATTTTTTTAATTAATAAAATAGGATTTTTATTATGTTATATTATAAATACCTACAAAATATAATAATAATTTTATTCGTTTAATTTATTCATTCTATATTGTATTTTTTTTATTTCATTCAGTTTATCGTAAGATATCCTAAGTTTTAAAAACAACATCATAATTTCAGTTTTGTAGTCTTGTTGGACTTTGGAGGAGGCTGATGTTTTCCTTTTGTCTTTGAGACAACAATGAAAATCTAACGGTTATATAATATAAATGGTATTAACATTAAAAAATCAGAGAGAGAATTTCTATGCTATACCTATATCAAAAGTAGGGATGGTAAAACGGGCGAGTCCGGCCCGACCCTCGATCAGCCCGTCAGAAAACGGGACGGGTTGGGCTGGTCCTAAATGAAAAATGGATGAAAAATGTCAGCCCAGCCCATATTTGAGCGGGCTGAACGGGTCAATGGGTCAGCCCTTATAACAAAGTGATTTTTTTTTGTCAAATTGGGATGGATTGGGATGGGATAAACAGATTGGCCCACCAAAAAAATTATAAAAACTAGAAAACATGACAAAAAACAATAAAATTAAACTTTAAATTAACAAACTAAAATATTAAGAAAATAAATAACACCATCCATCCATAACCAGTCTAGAAAATTAACAAATATGCGTTTTTTTCCCAATCATCAAACTTATATACACTGGACTGAACAAACACTTAACTACTGTAAACAACTTAAACCCAAAAAAAATCTACAGAAAAAAAATCGAGCATGAATACCACCAGACAAATAACTAGCCAGCCAATCCAAAGGGTTTGTTGATGATACAGATCATTTCAATTCATTCGTGAATACCGTCATTGGCAGGTTAGAATGTAACATAGCTCAACCAAAGAGTTGATGATACAAATCATTTCAGTTCATTCGAAATTCCGAATCATCCACTTCAAATTTAAATGCACAAAGGGTTTGTTTTACAACTTCACCTATCAAATTTAAAGACGCACCTTGACCTTCCATCGGAGACGGACGTTGTCGCTGCTCGGACGGAGGAGACGCAACTGCTCGGATGGACGGACGCGGCTTGACCTTGAGAGGAAGGAGCAGTGGTGCTCTCTGTTCTCTTGACAGAAGCTCTGATTCTGAATAATGAAGAAAGGGAATGAAATGAAACCCTAAGAAAAAGCCAAACAGTGGTAGCCAGCGCCCAGCCCACTCCACTGTCTCCAAATTTAAAAAAAAAACTCAGCCCAACGGGCTGGTCCGGCCCTTATACTCCTCTAGCCCGTTTTTTAACGGGCCAGGATGGGACGGGTTAGACGAGCCAATGGGATGGAAGTCCCTAGCCCAGCCCTATAAAATTGATGGGCCGGCCCATCGAGCCAAACCCGTTTTGTCATCCCTAATCAAAAGTAAGGATTATGGTACCTTGATTGTTTGATCAATAAAAAAAATGAGTTTTATTTAACTAAAACATTTAATATCATTTACAATTTTATTTGAAAAGATTTAGTGATTATATTTTTCACTTTGATATTTTAAAAATATTTTTCTTAAAAAATTTAAAATATAATTTATTAATTTAGTTAAAAATTTATTATTATTTAAAAAAATTAAAAATACGGAAACACATATTTTTAGTTAAGAGGAAATATATATGTTTGAACATTCTTGGCTAACGTTTTCACATTCTAAACTCAAAAATTAAATTTGGGGGGTTTATGGGAGAATTGAATCTGCAATCTTAAAAAAACCATGGAAGAAAAATCAAAAAATACAAAATTTTGGTTCTGATATATAATTTTCAAACATATATTTACGAAACCAATAATATGCAATGTTAAGTTTTTATTTCATTTATTCTAGATTCGTCCAAATTAAATGATCAATCCACACATTATGTGAAGGTTGAATCAGTGAGGTTAAGGTGGATTCGAACTCACCAAAATAATATCCATGTTGAGGTGTATCAAGGCTTGCAAGATGCTTTACACGTAGGAGAAATTACTACAGATACTCAAAGTAGTATAAAAAATTGTTAATGGAATATATATTAATTGCATTTACCAACTCTAACACACCCAACTTATAAATGTAGAAAATATCGGTCAGAGAACAATATTACCATCATCATTTATTGGTAGTCATCGAGACATGACACAACGTTATGCAGATGGTATGACTATTGTGCTTAGTGATGGAAAACCCGATATTTTCCTTACAATGACATGTAATCCTTGCTGGAGTGAAATATCTTCCAAACCTGGCACTTTTGAAACTCTGCAAGATCGTCCAGACTTGCTGACAAGAATCTTTAAAGCCAAATTTGAACAATTAAAGGATGATGTCATTAATAAATGAGTCCCAGGAAAGGTTAAAAGTTACATGTATGTAACAGAATTTCAAAAACAAGGACTACCACATGTTCATATGTTGCTGATTTTGGAAAAGCAATGATAAATTACGTAACCCAGAAGAATATGATAGCGTGATTAAGGCAGAAATTCCAATAATTGAAGAGGAACCACAGTTGCACGATGCAATATTGAAGCACATGATCCATGGACCATGCGGTACACTTCATACAAAATCCCCATGTATGAAGAATGGTCAGTGCAAAAAACTGTATCCAAAAGAGTTCATAGAAAAGACACGTCAAGGTAATGACTCATATCCACCGTATAGAAGGCGGTCTTGCGAACCAATAACTCTGAATAGAAATTTTACTATTGATAATAGATGGGTTGTTCCTTATAACCCTTGGTTGTTGTTGAAGTATGGTTATAACATTAATGTTGAAGTGTGCAGTGGCATCAAGAATATTAAATACTTATACAAGTATGTCTACAAAGGTCCAGATCGAGTTGCATTGGAAGTTCATGGAGGATCACCTATAGATAAGGTTCAACAATATATTGATGCAAGATGGATCTGTGCTCCAGAAGCCCTGTGGAAAATTTTTAGATTTACACTTTACCGATTATATCCATCTGTTGAAAGTTTGCAAATCCACTTACCAAATCGCCATCAAGTGCGATTTTATAAGCATCAGAGAATTAGTGATATACTACATGATGACCATATATAGCTCTAAAACAATGCTCACACAATTCTTTGCCCTAAATCAGAGAGATCCACAATCTACAAGATATTTGTACAGAGAGATTAGAGCATTATTGTTGGTGCAAGAGGGATAAGGAATGGTCCCCAAGAAGGTCAAATAATAAAGTTATAGGTTGTATATATACAGTGTCTCCCATAGAAGGAGAGAAATTCTATCTACGTGTTTTGTTATCTCATTTAAGAGGTCCAACCAGCTGGGAAAGCCTTCTTACAGTAAATGGCACATGTTTTCACATATTCAAAAAAGCAGCTGAGCAATGGGGCTTTTTAGAGAGTGACAATAATACTCGTGAATGCTTAGTTGAAGCATCAGAACTGTGGATGCCATGTGCTTTAAGAAGGGTATTTGCTATTGTATTGATTTTTGTGAACCAACTGATGTTACACGCCTTTAGGATGAGTTTTAGGGCTACATGGTAGAAGATTATCCTTCGAAAAGAATTGGTGTGGGAGATAACTTGACTAACATGCTTTGAGGGATTTGAATGACCTTTTACATCAACATGGAAAACAAATCAAAGATTATGATCTGCTGGAGTTAACAGTGAAGACAGGTCACGATAATCTGGTGCCAAGAGTTATACAAGAAGAATTATTAGTCAATATACCTAAAGAAGATGTGGGATTTGTAGAAAAATTAAATAATGACCAATTATTTCCTTTCAATACCATCATGAGTGCAGTCGAGCATAAACAGAGTCAAGTTTTTTTTGTTGATGGGCCTGGAGGAACAGGTAAAACATTCCTTTACCACACTTTATTTGCAAGTTTAAGAAGTAAAGGAAAAATTGACTTAGCAACGATCTCATCTGGTATAGCTGCGACCTATTACCTAGTGGTAGAACTGCATATTCTCGATTTAAGATACCTATCAATGTAGAACCAGGGTCTTTCTTCTCAATAAGTAAACAATCTGATCTTGCAAGGTTGATATAAAGAAAAAACAACAATCATTTGGGATGAAGCACCCATGATTCACAAATATACTTTGGAAGCATTAGACCGAACATTAAAGGATATTCTTGATTGTGATACTCCATTTGGGGGAAAAGTGATGATAACGAGAGGAGATTTTCACTAGGTGCTTCTTGTTATTCAAAAAGGTACTGAGGCGCAAATGATATCTGCATGTATTGTTAAGTCACATTTATGGAATAACACAAAAAACCTTCATTTGTGCCAAAATATGTGATCAATGCAAGATCATGATTTTGCTAATTTCCTTATCCGCATTGGTGATGGTGTTGAATCTACCAAACAAGATGATATGGTAAAGGTGCCTCACCAGATTGCAATACTGTGGTGATGGGAATGTTCAATACACAATCTTATACAAGAGACATTTCCCCAGTTAGAATCTCACGGATGAGATGTGTCTTATATGGAAGAAAGAGCCATACTGACACCGAAAAATGAAGATGTCCAAAAATTAAATGATATAATTATCAAACATTTTCCAGGAGAGGAACATGATTTGTTATCCTTTGATGAGGTTGAAAGGGAGACACGCAACCTATATCAACAGAAATACTTACACTCCATTGCTTCATGTGGATTGCCTCCACACATTCTAAAGGTTAAAGAAAGGTGCACCCTTGATGTTATTACGAAATCTTGACCCCAAATCTGGCCTTTGCAATGGAACAAAATTATTATGTTGTGGTCCTTTTAGGAACATGCTTAATATGGAAATCCTAACAGGAAACAATGCTGGAAGAATATCTTTCTTGCCAAGAATTAAACATAAGACAACCGAGAGTGCGGGACTTCCCTTTGTGCTTATTAGGACGCAATTTCCTGTGAAACTAAGTTTTTCAATTACAATAAATAAATCACAGGGACATATCATTCCTAATGTTGGCATTTATCTTCCACGACATGTCTTTAGCCATGGTCAGTTATATGTTACTTTGTCAAGAGGTGTTTCTCAAACTATTACAAAATTACTTATTAAGGATGGAAAACTTGAAAGGGAAGCTGGGAACTTCACAAAAATATTGTTTTCAAAGAGATTTTGTTATCTCAAGGTCGGGTAATGTTCTTTTACATTTGCTTTAGATATATACACGAGTATTCTACACATAAACAATGATAGACTAACTTTTATGATCTACATTAAATTAATAAGCAACTAAATTACAAATTGTATATTTTTACTTTGTTCAGATAAATTAAAATTCAAGGGCATCTTCCAGTTATGTCAAGAGATGAGAACAAAGCATTTTGGACATTTGCTTCGACAAACAAGTAGTTATAATTTAACAATTGAATCCTTACTATTTGTCTTTTACTATTTCTTTAACAATTTAACATTTATTTTTTAGGAGAATGAGTTCCAAAAGCTATGGAATACATGGAAATATGAGCAAGCACTCGCGTCAATTTGCACAAATCGATAACAAGGTTAAAGAAAAACTACTACAGTAATATATTCATATTATTTAATTGTGATTTATCTAATATACAAAATTTCTTTATATCAGGTTCATCATCTAAAAGTTTATTCTATTGGGTAGGGTTGTACCGTATTAACGGATAAGACTCAACTTTGGAAGATGATAAAAGAGAACTATTAGCTCAACGCATGAATAGGTAATTTATTTGGATTGTTTTAAGATGTTTTATCTATTAGGTGTTGTTTAATAAAAAAATTGTTTTTATAATAAAACAAATATTTAGTCTACCATACAATAAGTTGTAATATTTTTTCACCTCACTTGAATACTAACTCTAGAATTATTATCAGGGATGGTGAAATTGCAACGTCAACATGTAGCTATCAGAATAGCAAATTTTTTTGGTTACATGGAAGGGAAAGAAACAGAAAGCAAAACTAGACAGAACAATCAGCAGATAAAAAATCCAAAGCACTCTGAGGTGGACAGTCCCAAAGCATAACACTATCATCACTATGATGCAGCCAGCAAGCCAAATGGTCTGCCAGCAGGTTGGCTTCTCTATAGATGTGAGAGATACGCACGTCCCACGGCTTGGCAAGCAAAACTCTGATCTCATTAACAAGTGCACTGTAAGGATCAATTAAGGAATTGTTGTTGAGATTAAGTAGCTGTATCACCTCCAAAGAATCCGATTCACAGAGAAGGTTTCTAATATCTCTATCACACGCATACTGCAGCCCCGTTTTTAAAGCTATAAGTTCAGCTTCCAAGATGCTGCCAATACCACACTTAGCAGAAAAACCCCAAATCTAGGACCCATCTGATGCACGAAGGACCCCCCCAATTGCCATAGAACCAATAGAGTGGTGGAAGCTACCATCTACATTTAATTTGGTAAACCCCAAGGGTGGTGTAGACCACCACAGAACTGGACTACTCGCAGAAGATGCTCCTTCCAACAGCGCGCCACGCTCAAACTCCTCTTGAGAGATGTATATATTCCGAATTAGAAACTCCAAAGACCAGGAATTTGTTGTGAAAATTGAGTTGTTCCTCCACTTCCAAAGCCACCAAATGGTCGACAAGAAGAGATTTTCTAAGGCATCCCTGCAGCTCTTAGTGAACCAAGATAAAAAATCAACAGAGAAAGAAGGTCCATCAATAAGAAATCCAAGCCACCTCCCAAATTACTTGAACATCAGAGCAGTCTCTTAGGCAGTGAGAAATTGATTCAACCTCAACCTGACAATGAGGGCACAGAGTGTCTAGAGGGATACCTCTGCGATAGAGAATATATTTGGTGGGGAGAGAATTGTGAAATGCCATCCAGATAGTGAATCTAACTTTTTCAGGAGCTTTCAATCGCCAAATCCATCTCCACGGCCGTTGAGCAACTTCCCCAGCTAAGTGAGAATGTAGCCACATATAACCTCTTCTAGCTGAATAAATACCATCAAAACTGCCCAACCAGACCCAAGAATCCAAACCTGAGGAAGTAGAGACAGGGCACCGAATCCGGGTGAAGGTGGTGGCCAACTCTGCGAGTAGATGGGTAGCCAAAATGCTCAGGTCCCATGAACCATTCTGCCAAAGATCTCTAACCAAGAGATTGGTATCTTCTATGTGGACAAAAGGGACAAGGTTACAAAATTTCCCCAACCCACTCCAATCGTCATACCAAACCGAAGTGGTGCCGCTCCGGAATTGAAAAGAGAAACCTTCTCTCAAAGCAATAGTGGCATTAATGATACTTCTCCAAATTACAGAAGATGACAGTGGTTTCATGGCACTCAGAACCTATCCTAGTTTGAGATATTTGTGGGTCAGAGCTTGCACCCAAAGGTTGTCTCTATTCTCAAGTAAGGACCACACCAACTTCCCCAATAAGGAAATATTGGTGAAACGGGCTTGACGAATACCCAACCCACCTTCTTTCCTGGGACGCGCAATCTTCTGCCAGCCCACTAGGTGCATACCATGGTGGTCGTTGGGCTTAGACCAGATGAAAGACTGGATCTTTTTGTCAGTTGCTTCACAAATAGAAGATGGGTACCAAAGACATTGCATTGTGTAAACTGGGATAGAAGAGATAACGGATTTAGCCAAGCAAGTCTTTCCAGCTCTATTAAGCAATGAATTCTTCCAACCTGCAAGTCTAGAATCAATATTTTTTATGATGGGCTTAAAAGCACTTTTTTCACCCTGCCATTAATAAGGAGGATACCCAGGTATTTACCCAAATTAGAGACTGGGTGAATAGTGGAAATAGAAGCTAGAAGTTGTTTCGTTGTAGTAGGAACCAGCCTATAGCACATCATCTTAGAGTTAGAGAAATTAACATTCAAACCGGAGGCATTGCAAAAATCAGTAAGAGTATCCATTACCAATTTAACTTGGTTACTCTTGGATTTACAAAACAGAAGCACATCATCAGCAAAAAGTAAGTGTGAAATACCTGGCCCACCTCTCGAGAGATGAATAGGAAGCCAAAAGCCCTCATCCACTTTTTGTTGAATTAATAAAGATAGCCTCTCCATACATAGCACAAAAAGATATGGAGACATAGGGTCAACTTGAAGAAGACCTCTAGATGGGGAAAAACTATCCAGTTTAGAGCCAGTCCAGAGAATAGAGAGTCGGGAGGAAGTAACACACCACATAATCAGCTCAATAATCCTGAGAGGAAACCCAAAGAAAGAGGGGGCATTTCTTAAGAAATCCCAACGAAGCTTGTCATAGGCTTTTTCCAAATCAACCTTGAAAGCTACCACACCAGTCTTAGCTTTAGATTGATGCATAAAATGTACTATTTCTTGAGTAAGAATATAGTTATCAGAAGAACTCCTGCCTGGGATAAAGCTACTCTGAAGAGGGTCAATGAGGTCACCAAGAAAGGGTCTTAATCTTTGCACCAAGACCTTGGTTATAAGTTTGTAGCTCACATTACACAAACTAATAGGCCGATAATCTTTAAGGGACAAAGGATTATCAAGCACCAACAAAGGGTGTGTTTGGCAAAACTAGCTGATAAGCTAGCTGGTAGCTGATAAGCTAGCTGCTAGCTGATAATGTGACACCCTTCTACCCCAAACTCTTATACGTTTAATAAATTGAAGTATAGAAAAGGTAACGTCCCACAATGGGTAAAAGGTTCACATAACTTCTTAATTAAAAACCTCATTGTTTCAAAAACAACTTAATTAAAATAAAATATAACTCAAGGTATTCAAATACTCAAGCAGCAGAATCTCCAAAAATATAAAAGTAACTAAACATCCTACTTGTTGTGCAAGCATCCAAAACAGTTTACAAAAACCTTCCTAACTAGAAACATAAAGAAAGAACCCCCAAAATTATGCCCTGATGTCACATATATCATAGCACACTCCCTTTAATCAAAACTCGACACCAGTCGTGTCATCATCAATACCTGTAAAAATATCCACAATATAACAGTGAGGAAAAGAATACTACTCAAACATACACATAGGAGGCTACCCTATCCTCACCCACATATAAATAACATCATCATTCGCCACACCACATACCCCAAACATCACATAGTTCATCAGATAATAATCATCTATAAATCAGCATATAACTATTCATCTATATCATCATATAAATCTCATACCATCATTCAGCAAAGGAATCACATACTATATTTTCACACATAATGCTCATTCATCATTAATACTCATGACATCTTTATTTAACTCAGTTTCATCATCAAATATATC
Organism: Sesbania bispinosa; assembly: GCA_026901365.1. NCBI lineage: Eukaryota > Viridiplantae > Streptophyta > Magnoliopsida > Fabales > Fabaceae > Sesbania > Sesbania bispinosa. Next base: position 139,941 of record QLOH01001036.1, read on the forward strand.
TCATATATACATCCATCATCATAAGCACCAAAACTCATCAATATCATTATATAACTCAATTTCATCATTCAGTATAACGCATCATCATATGCACCAAAACTCATCACCTCACCTACCCAAAGATCATGACTTGGAACTCCGCACAATGGGTGCACCTCATCAATCCCTCTAGTTAGTACCAAGATAGTCTCCGGTGTCACCACACACAATCCGATAGGTTGTACCCCTTCTATGGGCCCGCACAACGACATTCGACCCTAGGTTGCACCCCCTCTATGGGCCAGTACAAATCATCCCTAGGTTGCACCCCCTCTATGGGCCCGTGCATCGAACGCCCCATCATGGTCCCCTGAGTTGTACCCCCTCTATGGGCCCGCACAACGCAGTTCACCTCCCGAATTGTACCCCCTCTATGGGCCCGCACAATTCAGGTCTCATCACATATGCTCAAGGCATCTCTCCTAAGTTGTACCCCCTCTATGGGCCCGCACAACTTAGGTAACATCATCATCAAAAGGTGATATACACCATCATCATTATCATCATCATCATGCATTATTATGCTCATCATTAAGCACCATCATCATAAGTGATATACACTATCATCATTAACATCATCATCAATAAGTGATATACACTATCATCATTAATCACATTGAATATTATCACACCAAAACATCATCAATCACGTGGCATATTCACCAATCATTATGCACACCCAATCATCATCAATCACATTGCATATTCACCGATCATTATGCACACCAAATCATCATCAACATCATTAATCATCAACACCATAATCATAATAAAGTATTATCAAACAACATCAATCATCATCAAGCACTTAGGATCTCAAAATCCACTCTGGTAATCGATTACCAACCTCCAGTAATCGATTACCTGCAAACAAGGTCTCTGGTAATCGATTACAACCACCTTGTAACCGATTACCTGCAACCAAACACTCTGGTAATCGATTACAACATCCATGTAATCGATTACCTGCGAGCAATCTCTCTAGTAATCGATTACCACAATCCTGTAATCGATTACCAGCGAACAAACAACACTTTTGGGTTGCGCAGAACACACTGGTAATCGATTACCACCCCTGGTAATCGATTACCCGCGATGTAGATCGCAGTTCTCACGATTTTTATCATCTTTAAACCTCTCTTTTCAATCCCTAATCAATCATCTTTGTTAAATAATCATTCTTATGCGTTTATAACATCAAAACTCAGTAAAACAACAATCTTTTCACAGATTATACAACCAATCCATCAAAATCCCAAATCCTCAAATCCCTAATTTCCCCCTTTTCATTATTCTCAATATCCTCTTTAATTTCACCCAATAAATCATCAATATTCATCCAATCAATCATAAATCAACAGTTTTAATCATTCATTCTCAGTTATAACATATACCAATACGAATTTCTAGTCTTAAATTACTACCCAAGCACCCCTACATGCATATACAAGCAGCACCCTCTTCCTCACCGTACCTTAAGCGAAGATCGATTACAGCAAGGAAGTCCCTTTCTTGGTTCTTGATGCTCATTCTGCAGCAATCCCCTCTTGAGACTCGATTTCTCCCCTCCTTAGCGTTTCGCTCTCTGATGATTATACGAATAAGGATTAGGGTGGACTGATAACCCCTCCTTACTAGAATGCCTAATTGGGCTTGGGCCCACTCTCAACCCCCTTATCTTCTTTTTAAAATGAAGTAGCTTTATGGATAAAACTAATAATAATATTACTCCTATTATTTATTCATCTATTTAATTAATTATTTCCTCTACTTATTTATTTAATTTAATTAATATTTTACTTAATAAAATTTAGGATGTTACAACTCTCCCCTCCTAGAAAGAAAATTCGACCTCGAATTTTACCTAAAGCGAATAACTCTGGATAGGACTCATTCATCTTCTCTTCCAGTTCCCAAGTAGCACTCTCGGGTGTAGGTCCTCCCCAGGTTACCTTAACTAAAGGAATCTCTTTACCTCAAAGTTGTTTCACCCTCTGATCCTCAACTCTCACCGGCATGGTTTCCACCGTCAGGTTTTCCTTAACTTCAAGATGATCCGACTGGATCACATGCGAAGGATCGTGAATGTATTTCCGGAGTTGAGAAACATGGAAAACATTATGAAGGTTTGACAAGTGTGGAGGTAAAGCAATCTAATAGGCAACATTGCCGACTCTTTTAAGAATTTGGTAAGGACCAATGAATCGAGGTGTAAGCTTTCTAGACTTTAATACCCTACCAACCCCAGTCCACGGAGTGACTTTCAGGAATACATTATCTCCTTCTTTGAATTCCAATTCCTTTCTTCCTTATCTGCATAGCTCTTCTGCCTACTCTGAGCTGTCCTCATCCTTTCCTGGATTATCCTAACCTTATCAGTGGTTTGCTGCACTATCTCAGGTCCTAACGCAAGGCTCTCCCCCGGCTCACACCAACACAAAGGTGTTCTACATCTCCTACCATATAATGCCTCATAAGGCGCCATACCTATGCTAGAGTGAAAACTATTGTTATAGGTAAACTCTATCAAAGGTAAGAAGCTATCCCAACTACCCCCCTGGTCTAACACGCAAGCTCTAAGCAAATTCTCTAAGGATTGAATGGTTCTCTCGGTTTGACCATCAGTTTGAGGGTGATAAGCTGAACTAAGCCTAAGTTGGGTCCCCAAGGCCTGCTGCAAACTCTCTCAAAATCTAGAGGTGAACCTGGGATCTCTATCTGAAACTATACTAGATGGTATGTCATGCAACCTCACGATCTCACTGATGTAAATCTGAGCTAGTTTCTCTGAGGAGTACTTAATGTTAATGGGAAGGAAATGAGCACACTTAGTTAACTTATCCACAATGACCCAGATAGAGTCATGTCCCCTTACAGTCTTAGGCAAAGCAACTACAAAGTCCATGGAAATACTATCCCACTTCCACTCAGGTATACTTAAGGGTTGAAGCAATCCTGAAGGCTTTTGATGTTCTACCTTAGACTTTTGGCACACTAAGCAAGCACTCACAAACTCCTCTATGTCCCTCTTCATTCTAGGCCACCAGAACACTTTCTTCAAATCTTGATACATCTTAGTCGATCCTGGGTGGAAACTGAGCTTACTTCTATGCCCTTCTTCTAGCACTAAACGCTTAATAGTAGGTTCACTAGGCACACACACACGATCTCCAAATCTCACTACCCCATCGGTACCTATCACAAGCTCTCCACCATTACCTCCTTCTATAGCCTCTCGCCTATTTACCAAAAATGGGTCCTCCAATTGGGCCTTGCTAATATCCTTCAACAGATCATTACTTACTCCAGTCATCCCTAACCTCACACTAACAGAAGTCACTTCACAAGCTGAACTCAAATCCCTAAATTGGGTTAAAATATCCATCTCCTTAATCATCAGGGAACTAACATGGATAGATTTCCTACTTAAAGCATCAGCCACTACATTAGCCTTACCATGATGGTAACTTAACTCAAAATCATAATCCTTAAGAAACTCTAACCACCTCCTCTGCCTCATGTTCAGCTCCTTCTGATCAAACAAGTATCTAAGGCTCTTATGGTCACAAAAAACCTCAAACCTGGCACCATACAAATAATGTCTCCAAATCTTCAACACAAACACTACGGCCGCTAGCTCAAGGTCATGGATAGGGTAGTTCCTCTCATGGATTTTCAATTGCCTAGAAGCATAAGCTACTACTTTACCCTCTTACATCAACACCCCACCTAAACCCATCTTAGAGGCATCACAGTACACTACAAAGGTTTTACTAAGATCAAGCAACACTAACACTGGTGCACTAGTCAATTTTTCCTTAAGAGTTTGGAAACTAAATTCGCACTTACTATTCCACACAAAGGCAACTCTCTTCCTAGTCAACTCAGTCAAAGGTAAAGCTAACTTAGAAAACCCTTCTATGAATCTCCTATAGTACCCAGCCAACCCAAGGAAACTTCTAATCTCACTCACTGACTTAGGAGCCTCCCACTTAAGCACTGCCTCTACCTTAGAAGGATCTACGCCTATACCTCCTCTAGAAATCACATGACCTAAGAAACTCACTTCTTCTACACTGTACCCTCACTGACACCTCCAAACTTGGAGCCTCCCATTGCACGAGAATACGGTTCACTCTTACAAGCAGATTCAGACTTGTTCTGGTTCCTGATAGGTCCTCCACTCTATAATGCGTAGCTCTAGCCCTGTTGTCTTCATCATAAATCCTGCACTTGTTCACCAACTCGTGAAAGCGCGTCATCCCTTGGTAGTTGAACACTTGCTTGATCTCCGGATGAAGACCGCTGAGAAACTTTACACACTTGGACTCTTCATTGGCAGCTCCCTCATATGTAGGGCAGAATCGTACTAACGCATCAAACTTGGATACGTAGTCTGCCACGGTGCCATCCCTTTGCTTTAACTCAAGGAACTCGATCTGTTTCTTGTTACGAACATCATGGGGAAAGTACTTCTCAAAGAACGCCCTCTTGAAGTTATCCCAGCTCAACGCGGTGCCCTCATCGATCATCCTCTGATAAGTGCCCTGCCACCAGAACCCGGCATCCCCTAATAGCATGAATGCGGCTAACGTCACCTTTTGTATCATCGGGCAGTCCATCGCTCTAAAAATCTTCTCGATCTTGAAGGTCCAGTCAGCAGCACCATCGGGATCATAACCCCCATGAAAAGTAGGTGGATGGTTCCTCTAGAACCGAGCAAGCCAATCCACCTCATGATGTTGGTTTAGGTTGCCAACAACCTGTGCCATAGCCATTAAGGCTTCGGCAATCACACAATCATTCCTACCTCTTCTAGCCATCACTTTTCTTGCTTCACAGAAAAGTAGGGGAGTCAAACAAACAATCCAATCACGACAACACAATTCAATCAATCAATCATCCCAATTATATAATTTAATAATCATATCATCATTCATACATAAAATCTTATTTAAAATTTTCTTTCTTAAAAGATTTTCGCAAAGATTTTCTTCTAGCAATGTTATTGACAAAATACTCTCCTCAAGTTGTTACCTCTTCTTTTATCATGTTCAAATCATTAGGGTGGCCGGTCCCAATCACTTGAAGCAAGATAATCAAAGACTTACCAACCTTGCAGGACACTGAAAATCTAAAAAATTCAATAATACACCTTACTTAATCTACATCACAATTTAGCACCACAGAAGCACAACAAATACATAACTCAAGGTCGATGAACCGACCAATCAAACAAACAGTTAACTCAAAGCAATATAATTCACTCAATCAACATAACACATTAGCACCACAGAAGCACATTAAACTCATAACTCAAGGCCGGTGAACCGACCTGCTCTGATACCAACTAATGTGACACCCTTCTACCCCAAACTCTTATAGGTTTAATAAATTGAAGTATAGAAAAGGTAACGTCCCACAATGGGTAAAAGGTTCACATAACTTCTTAATTAAAAACCTCATTGTTTCAAAAACAACTTAATTAAAATAAAATATAACTCAAGGTATTCAAATACTCAAGCAGCGGAATCTCCAAAAATATAAAAGTAATTAAACATCCTACTTGTTGTGCAAGCATCCAAAACAGTTTACAAAACCTTCCTAACTAGAAACATAAAGAAAGAACCCCCAAAATTATGCCCTGATGTCACATATATCAGAGCACACTCCCTTTAATCAAAACTCGACACCAGTCGTGTCATCATCAATACCTGTAAAAATATCCACAATATAACGGTGAGGAAAAGAATACTACTCATACATACACATAGGAGGCTACTCTATCCTCACCCACATATAAATAACATCATCATTCGCCACACCACATACCCCAAACAACACATAGTTCATCAGATAATAATCATCTATAAATCAGCATATAACTATTCATCTATATCATCATATAAATCTCATACCATCATTCAGCAAAGGAATCACATACTCTATTTTCACACATAATGCTCATTCATCATTAATACTCTTGACATCTTTATTTAACTCAGTTTCATCATCAAATATATATCATATATACATCCATCATCATAAGCACCAAAACTCATCAATATCATTATATAACTCAATTTCATCATTCAGTATAACGCATCATCATATGCACCAAAACTCATCACCTCACCTACCCAAAGATCATGACTTGGAACTCTGCACAATGGGTGCACCTCGTCAATCCCTCTAGTTAGTACCAAGATAGTCTACCGGTGTCACCACACACAATTCGATAGGTTGTACCCCCTCTATGGGCCCACACAACGACATTCGACCCTAGGTTGCACCCCCTCTATGGGCCAGTGCAAATCATCCCTAGGTTGCACCCCCTCTATGGGCCCGTGCATCGAACGCCCCCATCATGGTCCCCTGAGTTGTACCCCCTCTATGGGCCCGCACAACGCAGTTCACCTCCCGAATTGTACCCCCTCTATGGGCCCGCACAATTCAGGTCTCATCACATATGCTCAAGGCATCTCTCCTAAGTTGTACCCCCTCTATGGGCCCGCACAACTTAGGTAACATCATCATCAAAAGGTGATATACACCATCATCATTATCATCATCATCGTCATGCATTATTATGCTCATCATTAAGCACCATCATCATAAGTGATATACACTATCATCATTAACATCATCATCAATAAGTGATATACACTATCATCATTAATCACATTGCATATTATGCACACCAAAACATCATCAATCACATGGCATATTCACCAATCATTATGCACACCCAATCATCATCAATCACATTGCATATTCACCTATCATTATGTACACCAAATCATCATCAACATCATTAATCATCAACACCATAATCATAATAAAGTATTATCAAACAACATCAATCATCATCAAGCACTTAGGATCTCAAAATCCACTTTGGTAATCGATTACCAACCTCCAGTAATCGATTACCTGCAAACAAGGTCTCTGGTAATCGATTACAACCACCTTGTAATCGATTACCTGCAACCAAACACTCTAGTAATCGATTACAACATCCATGTAATCGATTACCTGCAACCAATCTCTCTGGTAATCGATTACCACAATCCTGTAATCGATTACCAGCGAACAAACAACACTTCTGGGTTGCCCAGAACACACTGGTAATCGATTACCACCCCTGGTAATCGATTTCCCGCGACGTAGATCGCAGTTCTCACGATTTTTATCATCTCTAAACCTCTCTTTTCAATCCCTAATCAATCATCTTTGTTAAATAATCATTCTTATGCGTTTATAACATCAAAACTCAGTAAAACAACAATCTTTTCATAGATTATACAACCAATCCATCAAAATCCCAAATTCTCAAATCCCTAATTTCCCCATTTTCATTATTCTCAATATCCTCTTTAATTTCACCAAATAAATCATCAATATTCATCAAATCAATCATAAATCAACAGTTTTAATCATTCATTCTCAGTTATAACATATACCAATACGAATTTCTAGTCTTAAATTACTACCCAAGCACCCCTACATGCATATACAAGCAGCACCCTCTTCCCCACCGTACCTTAAGCGAAGATCGATTACAACACGGAAGTCCCTTTCTTGGTTCTTGATGCTCACTCTATAGCAATCCCCTCTTGAGACTCGGTTTCTCCCCTCCTTAGCGTTTCGCTCTCTGATGATTATACGAATAAGGATTATGGTGGACTGATAACCCATCCTTACTAGAATGCCTAATTGGGCTTAGGCCCACTCTCAACCCCCTTATCTTCTTTTTAAAATGAAGTAGCTTTATGGATAAAACTAATAATAATATTACTCCTATTATTTATTCATCTATTTAATTAATTATTTCCTCTACTTATTTATTTAATTAATTAATATTTTACTTAATAAAATTTAGGATGTTACAGATAAGCTCCTAGCTTATAAGCTCCGAGATGATAAGCTAGCTTATTGAATTAGAAGTATTTGGTAAAACTAGCTTATAAGTTAGTTAGTGAATGTAAAATGACATAAAAGGGCATAACTACATAAATTTTATTATATAAATTCTATTTGTATTTTTTAGAAAAATATATATTATTATGTAATTATAATTTTATATTTTTTAAAAAATAATTAAATTCTCATTAAACCTTTTTAGTGATAAAATATTTAATTAAAATTTAAAATAAATAATAAAATTAATAAAATAAATAGTATAATATAAAATAATTTCATAAAATATAGTGAAAATAACAATTTAATTAAGTTGTAATTTTTTAAATTACTTATTATATATGTAATAATAGGTAAAAAGAAATTGGAAGGGTTTTGTCACTAAAATTGAAAATATATAATAATAGATAAAAGAATTTAAGAATAATAAGGGAAATGTATTAAATATAAGGGGTAGTGATGGGAGAAAATTAAATAAGCTACAAGCTAGAAGCTAGGTGAACTAGCTTGTAGCTTATAAGATAGAAGCCCCTAAAATAAGCTACTTTGATATACCTTACCAAACACTTTTGTGTTGGTTAAACTAACTTATAAGCTAGTCAAATAAGCTTGTCAAATAAGCTTGTAGCTAGCTTATTGGCCTTGCCAAACACACTCAAAGTTTCCACCCAGGCTTCATTAAAATTCCCAAACTGGAAAGCATCTCTAACAAGTCCAAACATATCATCACCAACAATATTCAGAATTTTTTATAAAATATTGGTTGGAAACCGTCAGCTCCCGGAACTTTATAGGAACCCATACTTTGGAGAGCTTTATGCACTTCCTCTTTGTTAACTCCCCTCAAAAGGTCCTCACGTGCAGCTTCTGATAACAGGGAGCCAGGATGCGGAGGAAGACTATAAGGATGGACTTAAGACGGGCTTCCAAAAAGATGTTTATAAAAACGCACTGTCTCATGCATGAGGGTTTGCTCATCAGAACACCAAAGCCCATTATCTAACTGTAAGCCATGAATACGGTTCCGTTTCCTTCTAATAACAGTTTGGGTGTAAAAAAATTTGGTATTTCGGTCACCAAAACGAACCCATTTTTCACGGGACTTTTGGTAAAAAAAAAGTTCCTCTCTACGGAGAATAAGCCCATACTCTCTTTGAAGGTTGAGAATAGCAAATTTCATGCAAACAAAATATATGTATTTTGTAGGTTCTGATCTATTCTTTGATGATTAACTATTACAATACATTTGTAAGATATTAAATATCTAATATTTGTATATGACATGTTGTGAGATATTTTGTAGTTCTTCAAACGCCAAGAGCTTATTGATAATGTCATGTATGATACATGTTGTGAGATATTTTGTAGTTCTTTGCTATTTTATTTTAATGATATATTTTTATGGGTTAACTATAAATGTTGACATAATAAGTTTTTCATCTAAAATGCAGAGAGGAAAAAAAATGTTCCTGAAATTCATTCACTTTTTGGTCTCCCAATTGAGAAAGAGACAAAGTTGACAAAGTAGACAAAGTAATAAGAATGAGTAAACTATCACTTTCGCCCCTGACTTTTACAGCGTCATGCAGTTTTGTCCCTGACTTTTTCAAAATAGCACTTTAGTCCCCGACTTTATTAAAAAATGCACTCTAGTCCCTAAATTTTATTAAAAAAACATGCACTTAGTCCCTGATTTAGGGACTAAAGTGCATTTTTTAATAAAAATCAGGGACGAAACTGTAAGACGTTGTAAAAGTCGGGGGCGAAAATGATAGTTTACTCTAATAAGAATTGTAAATAAACAATACAATTTTAGATTATCTTAAATAAAAATATCATTCATTCTTTTAGTTTAATTCTTTATATTTATTTAACTCTTGAACATAAATTATATTTATTTACCTTTAAATGTATACAAACTTGATTTACATTTTACATCGCGATTAATTTAGGATGTTTAATTTATTCATACAAATTATTTATATGAGGTATTTGAAAATATAAATAAACAAATTTTATGTCTTTTCCCAAAAAGAATGCGGATAGACAGGCACTGACAGTGCCGGTCTTTCTGCCAGTATAATATAAATTAATGGCATTAACATTTAAAAAACAGAGAGAGAATTTCTATGCAAAGTAAGGATTGTGGTACGCTTGATTGTTTGATTAATAAAAAAATGAGTTTTATTAGACATTTAATATTATTTACAATTTTATCTGAAATGATTTAGTGATCATATTTTCACTTTGATATTTTAAAAATATTTTTCTTAAAAATTTAAAATATAAAATTTATTTTATAATTTATTATTATTTTTAAAAAATTAAAAAATACGGAAACACATATTTTCAATTCAGAGGAAATATATATGTACGAACATTCTTGGCCAATATTTAGTTATTTACACATTCTAAACTCAATAATTAAATTTGGGGCGGGGTTTGGGAGAATTGAATCTACAATCTTAAAAAACCATGGAAGAAAAATCGAAAAAATACAAAATTTTGGTTCTGACATAAAGAAAATTACTTTATATCACAAGATTTAATATATTCAATAAATTAATTTTAATGACACTATACTTGATAAATATTTTTCTAATATATTATCGATGAAAAAATCACTGTTAGTAATGTAATTTAGACATAAGTACTAAATGGTTATAATTTAGACATAACTATCAAAATGGTTATATCGCATGGGATGAGCATTTTATATAAAGCATATATATTGATATTCAAATTATTAGATAAAAACTAACTTTATATGTTTCTTAACTTTTTTATAAATATATAAATAAAAATGCACCTGAATCCTGAATTTTATAGAGTTAAAAATGTATCTAAGTGTTTGTTTGGTTTAAATTTTGAACCATTCAGAATCAATTTTGTAGAATTGATTTTAAATCACTTTCGTTCAATGTGCTTCGTAAAACGTGCACACTCATTTTCAACCATTGATTTCTAGAATCAATTCTACTCAACTGTAAACCAAACGGACCCTAAATCTTATTATAAATATATAAATTAAATTAAATGCTACAATCTCTTTAATCTGAATTAATGAGTCTCTCTATTATATTTTATGAGATTATAAGTATATATACTTAATGTTTTTAACTATTTTTTAGTTTGAAATGTATATTTCTTTCATGGGAGGCAATCCTCCTACTACTCTAGCGGTAACATCCACATCCTGAAAATATTTTTAAAATTTATTTATTTTAAAAATTAAAGAAAAATATTATAAAATAAAGTGGAAGTGGGAAGTTATTTTAAAAATAACTTCCATTACCATGGGAATATAAGATTCTCACCTCTCACCATGGGAATAAAATGGGTAAAGCATGGGTAGAAAAACATTCCTTGGAAATCAATAATACCCATAACTGTTTTTCTAAATTAAAATTTGAATCAAACATAGGAAAATCATATTTCTAAGCATACTTTCCCGGGAATATTTTTAGATATACCTTGAAACAAACACCTTTTTAGTGGTGATTTTTTCTCCATACACTAAACTCGAACTCGACATCTTATTTAAAAAGAATCAAACATGCATGCATCACCAGAAGCAACCACCTATTGGTATATATCTTGAATATAATATTTGTACCATCTCATATTTATTTGAATTTCTAAACAAATATTCATAAAAACATTTAACAAAAATTGTATTTTTATATGTGTTAATCATATGTACTCCCATATAAATGGGGACAATGTTTGAAGTTTTAACACAGTTAAGACTCATCACCCTTATTTAAGAGTGTGTTTAGTGGAATTTGAGTACGAGAGTTTTCTTACACAATCTCAACTTACTTTATATCATTAGATTAATTAAATGTTAAGTGAGTTTATTTCAATAACCAGATACTTGATAATTTTTTTTAATGTATTAAGGGTTAAATATGTTTTTAGTTCCTGAAATCTAGTAGAGATTTGATTTTAATCACTGTAATTTAAAGTCGGAGGTTTTGGTCCTTCAAAAATTAAAAATACACCAATTCAATTCTTATTGCATAGTTATACTACAAATTTTGCTACGGGTTAGCTACAATTTTTTTATCGATAAGTACTAAATTGATGTATTTTAAATTTTTGAAGGACCAAAACCATCGATTTTAAATTATAGGGATTAAAACCAAATTTAGACTATATTTCAGTGACTAAAAACACATTTAACCTATATATTAATTATTGGTGAAAGATTTACTATAAAAGTAGTAATATATTATGCATATAAACTATCGTATTAAATGGTTATATTATAAAAGAATCGAATTTTTGAATGAATGTGTATTGATATATACATGTCATGAGTAGACAAGGGCGAAGCCCGGAACTGAAATCAATGGGGCAAATATTTTAATTTTTTTAAATTAATCCCCCCACCCAATATGCAATTAAAATAAAAATTAAAAATCAACGGGGGTTGGTTCAAGTGGTACATGCTTGATTCCCCTTAAGCAAGGTCTCGGGTTCGAGTCTTGTGGATGGAAAAAATCCCCGCTGGGAGAGCTAACCCCACCATGATGTGGATGTTCCCGACTCGAACAGGATTGCCTCCTGTGGAGGATACCCGTGGTTAAACAAAAATAAAAAAATTAAAATTAAAAACTAAATAAAATATAATATAGTGAATTAAAACAAACACTCATAATTTATATATATATATATATATATTGTAAGTAATTTAAAAATTTTATGAATTATTTTAATTATGATTCTCTTTTCAATATTTATTTTATATTATTTATTTGAATCATTTTACTACTCATTTTAATTTTTAATAAAATATTTTATTATTAAACAAATTAATAAGAACTTAAAATTTATAAAAATACAAAATTATATATAATTGCCTAATATTATAATTTGTCTAGAAAATAAAAATAGTATTTATATAATAAAATTTATATGAATATGTTATGTTACATAAATTAAATATTTAAATAATTTTAATTCAATAAATTATGTTATCAAAATTTTATCAAATATAATCTATATATATCTCATTTTAAGATTTAGGTTTTATTGTGTATCTATATATATGTGTATATAATATAGTTTTCTTATAAACAGTGTATATATAGAGGAGGGTTCAAGTTCCACCAGTGTAACTTTAAAAGTATTACACTCAATATTAACCATTGATCCTAATTAAAATCTAACGGTTCTAATTTATGAACTTAAATGACTCACGTGACCGCGCTGCAACTTTTTTTTTCGTATTCGTTTGCAATTACCCTAGGTAGACACGCTAACCAAGTTTCTCTTGCCTTGTCTCCTCTTCGTTTCTTTTTGTGGGCTTACGCTATGTGGATCTCCTCTTCATTTCTTTTTGTTGTCTTACGCTGTGTGGGTCAAAGCTTTACGATACAACTCACTTTACTTCCTGCAATTTTGTTTGATGAATAAGTAATGTGTGAAAGACTCAATATATATAATATTGAATTAATAGAATCATTCCTTTTGAGACACACAAATATAAGAATCATAAACAGGAAAATAATCACTCTACTAGGCATGCATGACTTTTTTTTTTTTTATCTATGTACATGATTATATTTATACTCATCTATGGCGTTTATCCCGTAACTTGGTTTTGTGAAAGTTATAAACTCTTTTTTGACATAATGAAAGTTATAAACTTGAATCAACATAAATTAAAGAGATTTAAATAGAATAAAATTAACAAGAGAAGATGGTTCTATATGAGCCAATAAATAACTAATAACAATATATTTTGTGCACTTTGATCATGGAAGTTGTTACTATTTTAGCCATTATGCTAAAAAAAAAACTCGTCTCTATAATTTGTTTTGGGCATTGATATTTAGTACATATTATTCTCTTTATTCTCATTGAGCATTATCTTTATGCATATTCTATTTTTTAAATTTATGGTTTCAGGGTAGCAAATAATGGATGCAGACCTTGACAATTTTTCACAGATGAATATGGAGACCGATCACATTTCAGATAATAGACCGGTAACACATTCTGATCCTTTTGACATTCCACAATCTACTATTGTTGATGAACTCCATGTCGAACCTCATGTTGGGATGAAATTTAATTCATTGGAAGAAGCTGTAGAATTTTATAAATCATTTGCTAAGGCGAAAGGGTTCGGGATTCGTACTCGCTCTAGTAAAAAGAATTATTGCATTTTGGTATGTGTTAGGGAAGGTGAACGTCTAGTGAAAAGTGATAAAAATGAAAATGAAAATGGAGAAATGAGAGAGGTTAAGAGAAAATGTTCAACCATGCGCATGGGATGTCAAGCATCACTTATTGTGTCAAAAAATATGAAACGAGACATATGGGTTATAAAATCTTTTGACAATAATCATAATCATGTCATGGCTAGTCCTAAGAGTGTGTCTTATTTGAGGTGTCATAAAAAAATGAGTGTTGCTACCAAAAATCTTGTTGAAAAGTTTAGTGAAGATGGTTTACCTACTGGAAAGGTTGCTTCAATGTTTGATGGTAGTGGTTTAGCTTTTTCTAATAGAGATTGTTGGAATCATATGAGAAATGTCCGTATGAGGGATTTGGATGTTGGAGATGCACAAGGTGTTTTTAATTATTGCAAACATAAGCAAGCTCAAGATTCTAATTTTTTCTATGCAATACAAATTGATGATGATGCTAGAATGGTAAATTTCTTTTGGGTGGATGCTAGATCAAGGTTAGCTTACCAACATTTTGGATATGTTGTTACCTTTGACACTACATATAAAACCAACAAATATAGCATGCCATTTGCCTCGTTTACTGGGTTGAACCATCATCTTCAATCAATTTTATTTGGTTGTGCATTGTTACAAGATGAATCTGAGGCATCTTTTATATGGCTATTTGAAACTTGGCTTGAGGCAATGGATAAGAAGATGCCAATATCAATAATAATTGATCAAGATTTAGCTATTGGTGCTGCTGTGGCCAAGGTATTTCCATAAACCCGTCATCGTCTATGTTTATGGCACATTAGAAAGAAGTTTCCTGAAAAGGTTGCACACATATATCATAAAAATTCAATATTCAAGCGTGAGCTCAAGAGGTGCATTAGAGAATCTCCAACTATTAAGGATTTTGAAGATGATTGGCAACGTATAATGGAAGTGTACGAATTGTAGGACAATGAATGGCTTCAGAGGTTATTTGAAATTAGAGAATCATGGATACCGGTCTATAATCGAAGCACTTTTTTTGGTGGTATGAATACTACACAGAGAAGTAAGAGTATCAATTCCTTTTTTGACTCATTTGTTGATGCAAACACAACACTTCAAGACTTTGTGGTAAAATTTGAGAAGGCAATTAATAATCGATATGAAGATGAAAAACGAGAGGACTTTGAGTCTAGACACAAATCACGGATCTTGAGTATCGGCTCAAAAATTGAGGAGCATGTTGCATCCGTCTATACTAGGAATATGTTTGGGAAGTTTCATAATGAGCTTGCAAGTGTTAGCCATTTTACAAAGGAGAAGATTGAGAAAAATGATTCACAATGTAAGTATCGAGTATCTAATTGTTTTCATGCTCGAGATACATTCGTTGTTGATATAAATTTAGATTCAAAGAATGCTATATGTGGTTGCCAACATTTTGAATTCATGGGAATACTATGTAGGCACATCTTGGTAATTTTTCAAGCCAAAATATTATTCAAATTCCCGGTGCGTATATTTTGCAGTGTTGGACAAAGGAAGCCAATAGGTATATTGAGGTTGGTGCTCTTGATATTCAAAATCATGAATCAGATGTTTTGAGAAGTATACATGTGCAACGTCAATTTAAAAAATTTGCTGATTTGGCAAAAAAATCAGAAGATGCATATAAGTATATTGTGGCAGAATTTGATCGCGTTTATGATATAGCCTCTACAATTGGAACAGAAATGTCAAATCTCAATGAAGCTCTTCTAGATCCAAACCAGCAGAATACGATGTCTGGCACAAATTATGATGATTCTAATTTCAATATCAAGAATCCACATATATCACAGACAAAGGGTAGAAAAAGGAATGATTCTGACAAGGTGCCTCTAGTAGGAAGATGTAAAAGTGGTATTGAATTGTCAATGAACAAGTCTTTGGTTAAAAGGAGAGCATGGAAATCTTGTGGAGAATATAGTCACTACCAATCAACTTGTAAACAGAAGATAATGTAATGTAAGTAATATTGGCATGACTTTATTTATTTTCTTTTAAGTAATATACATACTCCAGTTTTAATCCTTTTTGGTGTTATTTGTAGGTTTTTTCTACTAAGGGCTGGTGGAATGCCTCATTAATGTCTGATATCCAGAAAATGAAAAAATGAGATGCCACACTATGCAGTTTGAAACATCCAGTTGCTATATATTTATTTGTATCAGACCAAAATACTTGAGTTGTATCAGACCAACATACATTTTTGGAAGTTTAGGACTGTTTTCAGCATTAGAATGATATTTTAGCTTTATTATGACTGAAACATTGTTTTAGTTTTTATAGTATTTAGTTTTATTATGGCTAAAGTTGTTATTTTCTTACTTTGTAACAGAACAGTAAGGTTAATTTATCAGTTGTTTGGAGATGAATCAGTTTTCCCTTTTATTTTATTAGATTTCAGTTGAGTCAATTTACACTTGTTTAGAAGAGTCTTGCAACAGTTGTACAGGAAATAATAGGAATTTTATTAAGTCAATCAGACTTTGAGTACATTTGTGGCACTGAATTTCTAATTGCTACAAGAGTGATGACAAATTCAAAACAAAAAAAGGTTTACAAATATAAACTATTTAGGACAACACTCTGGTCTTGAGTTCCTTTATTGATATTTGTCTTTGCTATAAGATGATCCCTTGCTTTTGCAGTAACCTTTTTCTCAAGAGAGACACAAGAATAGAGAGGACATGGTCATTGCTAAATTGAATCCACGAGTTGTTCTGTTTTGGGTCTTACACATTATTTGAAAACAAAATCAATACTAATAATGTAAGATGCTCAATTTTTAAAAAAGTAAACTTGAGCATAAAATAGAAAACCAGGAACACTAACCTTTGGCTCAATTATAGCCAATATCAGGCAGTAAAAGTGTGAAAAACTCTAGCTTAAAATATTGCAAGTTAAAGCCTGTCTGGAATAAGTAAGCGAGAAGAAAGAAGAAAATCCATTGGGTGAAGTACTGCCAAAAACAATGATATGTAAATAAGCAAGTAGATATTTCCATCTAGTGGGAGTACTAGGTGTTCTAATTGCAAAGCCAAAACCTTGCTGCCCCAAGTTGCATCTATTCAAATGCCCTCATTTTGCTCTTTGAGTTACATTTTTTAAGATATTTCCCTTCAGCAAGGAGATGATGCCAAGCCCTTGAAACCTTTTGAAGTTAAAATAAGAAATGAATGGTACGTAATATGCAGACACAACCATTAGTTGGACAGCAAGTAATATGCAATTGAATAAGCAATGAATAGTAAATAAGCAAGTAATATGCAGGTTGAAGAAGCAGGTGAGGCAGGTCCTATGCAGTGGTGATCTAATGATAAGTTAAGTATAACTTTTTTTGTTCAAAATAAATTCATTTTCCCTGTTAAAAATAAAGTGACCAGATTGTACAAAACTAAAAAAAAAAAGTTCATAAATTTGATCAAAAGTATAAAATGAGTCAAATACCATTGGATAAGGTCTAAACGATTAATCAATGAAATGGATTTATGTCTCCTGTTATTATACCTTTAGTTTTTGAATACTTTTCTTATGACGTGGGTATAAAAATGATCTTTTAAGCATTTTATCAAATAGTTGGTGATCGAAAACCATTCCTAACCTTGTTAATTCACTAGACATGCAGTACTATTCCTTGCAACATCTAAGCATCCACTTATTTAATGATTTGATCATGACGAGGAACAAAAGTTGAATTATATTATTATAAGGAAAATCAAATGAAGAAAAGAGAGATGCCTCACCGACTCTTCCCATAGAACATAGATATTAGACACCCAGCGTATGCCATTTTTAAAAGTGGGGTTCAAACGAAATCACCACACCAAAATATATACATAGAGAGGGGTCGCATCTCTTTTTGGCTTTGGAAATTAGAACCGCAGGACATCGCAACCATTTCCAGAGAGAAAGGGGTATCAGAGAAAGAAAACTAGCAAGTTACCCGTGCGAATGTTGGGTGATGCTGATTTTTATATATTATCAAATATTTTTAATAAAATAATAAAAATAAATCTGTCGAGATATTGACAGTCCTGATCCCGTCATTATCAACCCCTGCACAGCCTTCACCAATTGTAATGATCTAATCGACAAATTCATGAAGTTCTTCGCGTGATTGATCGGGTGCTAAACACGGAAGTCTCATGTTCGTTTCTAGCTTCAAAACCTTGCAATTTTTTCATAAAACTAATGAATTAATTGTAGCCATAACAATGTACCACGAGACACAACAGGCAAGGTTTGCCTAAAATCCCCACCCGACACAACAACTTTACCCCCAAAAGGCTTGGCTAAACTATCAGGGATACTAAATTTATGATATCTTTCAATGTTTGATCAAGTGCTTCAAAAGCCAAACGATTGATCATAGGTGATTCATCCCATATTATAAAGCTAGTCCTTTAAAGTAATTCAGCCTTTGCACTGCCCAGGTGGATTGCGCAACATGAATCCTCATTTAATGTGAGGGGTATACAAAAAGTGAATGAGCAGTTCTTCCACCAAGCAATAACAAAGATGCAATACCACTCGATGCAACGTTCAAGACATTTTTTTTCTCTGATCGCAACTTATATGACAATGTTTGCCACAAAAATTTCTTTGCAAGTCGATCCCACCATGACCGTACACAAAGAAGAATCCTCCTGCATTTTCATTCACAGTTGTAATAATTTCACTGTAAACAACCCGCTGATTTGGGTTAAATAGGTGAACATGTTCGTTATGCAATCTACTCATCTCAGCGTCATCATAGTTGAGTTCATTCATGATCAAGGCACTTACAACGATACTTGTGTAGTTCAAATCAACAAATGGCATATCATGGTAATCCTTTAGTGATTTCCCATCCAACAACAGCATCCGCTCAACTTCAATTACACACATATTATCAAGGTCTTTGGCTGACATTGTGTGTCCAACAAAAAAAATCAATCGATTGAATATAAATGATACAAGCAACTAAAATGATTGAAGTAACACCCACCAGCCAGCTCATGCCCTCACAGCCTACTTGCGCGTGATGCACACATATGAGACCCTCGCATGAATAGTGGAAAGACGTCCCAAAAATTAGGCTGGACCCCTGCGAAATGTATAACCGTGAAATGGACAGCTCATGTCCTTCGGCACCTGGGTGTGAGTAATGCGGCAGATCCTTAGGAATGAATGGAATATCCAACATGGAAATAAAATAGCATTTTAGGGGGATGGCCAATAGAGACTCAAAGATGAATAATGAAAAGTAATCTTGCAACTTACGGTGTGTGAGATATAATATATTGAAAAATACCCATACCCCACATGCACACAAATGATACATTGAAAAAGTGAAAAAAAATTAACATCTTAAGTAATAAAAGAATTTAAAGAGTAAGAAAAAGAAAAAATCTTTTGTTGGAGAGAAAATTTTAAAAAGAAAAAAAAGAAAAAAAAAAAGAAAAGGAAACGGTTGTTCCCGTGTTAAAAAAAATAGAATAGATAAGAGGGATAATAAATAAATGAAAACATTAATGAATAAAATAGAAAGATAAATTATATAATGATACAAAAAAGTATGGATGAGTAATGAGATAAAATATTTTAATATAATAATAAAAAAGAAAATTAAAGTGTGGTAAAAGGAGAGGAAAGAAAACAGTTAGTAAGAGCACAACTACCCTGTGGAGGATACTCGTGATTTATAAAAACAACACTCTTATATTCAAACATATTAATAGAAACGAATAATGAGAGGAAATATTTTAATATAAGAATGATAAAAAAGAAAATGAATATGTGATAAGAAAGCAAAAAAAAAAAAAAAACACTCCTGTGGAAGATACATGGCCTTCATAAAACAACATTTTACTGAATTTGAGAATCAGTGACATGTGTATTGGGAGAACAGTTTTAGGATAGAGAATAAACAGATAAATAGAATAGATAAAAGAGATCATAAATAAATGAAAACATTAATGAATAAAATTAGGAGATAAATTATGTAATGATACAAAAAAGTATAAATGAATAATGAGATAAATTGTTTTAATATAATAATAAACAAAGAAAATTAAAGTGTGGTAAAAGAGGAGGAAAGAAAACGGTTGGTAAGAGCACAACTGTCCCCGTGGAGGATATTCGTGATTTATAAAAACAACACTCTTGTAATTAAACATATTAATAGGAACGAATAATGAGAGGAAATATTTTAATATAAGAATGATAAAAAGAGTATGTGATAAGAAAGAAAAAAAGAAAGAAAACGGTAGAAGGAGGAATGTGTCCCGTGGAGTATATACATGTGGTTCATAAAAAATCACCTTATTAAAATGATAATGAAAAAAGTAAAAGAATGTAAGTGAGAAAACATGACACATGGGAAACAATTTTAATATAGATTGAATAGATAAGAGAGATAATAGATTAAATTATTAAAGAATAAAATAATGAGATAAATGATACGTTGAAATTTAATATAAGAATGATAAAAAGAATATGTGATAAGAAAGCAAAAAAGAAAGAAAATGGTAGAAGGAGGACTGTGTCCCGTGGAGTATATACATGTGGTTCATTAAAAAATCACCTTATTAAAATGATAATGAAAAAACTAAACAAATTCAAGTGAGAAAACATGACACATGGGAAATAATTTTAATATAGATTGAATAGATAAGAGAGATAATAGATTAAACTATTAATGAATAAAATAATGAGATAAATATGTTGAAAAAATGAAAAAAAAAAATTAACATCTTAAATAATAAAGAATTTAAAGAGTAAGTATAAAAAAAAACTTTTGTTGGAAAGAAAAATTTAAAAAGAAAAAAAGAAAGAAAAGGGAACAGATGTTCCCGTGTTTTTTTTTAAAAAATAAATAAAATAGATAAGAGAGATAATAAATAAATGAAAACAATGAATAATGAGATAGACTATTTTAATATAATAATAAAAAAAGAAAATTAAAATGTGGTAAAAGGAGAGGAAAGAAAACAGTTAGTAAGAGCACAACTGCCCCTATGGAGGATACTCGTGATTTATAAAAATAACACTCTTGTAATTAAACATATTAATAGGAACGAATAATGAGTGGAAATATTTTAATATAAGAA
The DNA here is from genome assembly GCA_026901365.1 of Sesbania bispinosa. Lineage (NCBI taxonomy): Eukaryota > Viridiplantae > Streptophyta > Magnoliopsida > Fabales > Fabaceae > Sesbania > Sesbania bispinosa. Next base: position 161,215 of record QLOH01001036.1, read on the forward strand.
TGATAAGAAAAGAAAACGAATATGTGATAAGAAAGCAAAAAAAGAAAGAAAACGGTAGAAGGAAGGGGGAATGTGTCTCGTGGTGTATATCCATGTGGCTTATAAAAAAATTACTTTATTAAAATGATAATGAAAAAACTAAAATAATGTAAGTGTGAAAACATAACAAATAGGAAATAATTTTTTTTTAAAAAAAAAAGGTTTTTGTTGAAGAGAAAAATTTTAAAAGAAAAAAAAGGAAAAAAAAAAAAGGAGGAATTGGGCGGGAAATTTTTTTCCCAAAACTTAACACGTGCCCCCAAAGTTTACTTTTCTTATGGTATATAGATATAGATATAGATAGATATAGATGAAATAGAGGTATCACGTGAGTCATTTAAGTTCGTAAACTAGAACCGTTAGATTTTAATTAAGATCAATGGTTAATATTGAGTGTAATATTTTTAAAATTACACCAATGTAACTTGAACCCTCCTCATATATATATAGTATATAAATTAAAAAAAAAAAAAAGAGATTGCCCCCTTTGTCTCAGGGGAGCTTCGCCCATCTGAGTAGATATATATATATATTCATATTTAATTGAGAAAGAAATTAGATATATATAAAAATGTATTAATATTTAAATAATTAAATCATATAAAGAGGGAAACATATATATATATATATATATATAAAGGAATGAAGTTTAGGAGTATTTTTTCTCGCCTAAATGGGGTTACTAATGTAATTAGCAATTGTTACAAATGTGGACCTATTATGGAGAGAAAGAAAGCCAATTGAAATTCAGATTTATGTCATCATTTAGGCTTTATTTACGATGGACCAACAAAAATATGGTGTACCGATACACTAAATAGTATATTCCAAAAATAATGAAATTTAAACTATTAAATGTATAATATAGGGATATCAAGGCATATGTAGATATTATAATAAAATTGTTGCGTAATCCTTGCATTTAATATTATCTTTTAATATATTTTTATTAATTTATAGAATACTTTAAACGAAAAGTTTAAATCTTTAAATTATAAATGAACATATATATTAATATCTAATATACCATAAATAAAAATTTACATTACATAATGATAAATATTTTACATGATAACTTATTAAACAAATATATTTTTTAACAAATTATTAGGTAAAATATCTTAAACAATTTTTTCTTCAAGTTTTTTATATACAATTTTATTATTTTTTAACTAATTAACCTAAAAGTGATTTTTAATATTATTAGATAAAATCATCTTAAATAATTTTTTTTCAAATATTTTACATACAATTTTATTTATTTTTAAATTAAGCGAGTGATATAGTGTTTATTAATATAATAATTTTAAAAATAAATATTTACATTATAAGGGGATTAAAACATTAAAATAGTAAATAAAAATGTATGAATCTTTGACGAGAATGAATATTTTTCATAAAACTATCAAGTAAAATGTTCTTAATATTTATCTTACACGAGAATGAAATAATTTTCATGAACATTTATTAAATTAATATTTTTTTATAAAACTATCAAGTAAAATGTTCTTAATATATTTTTTCAAATATTGTGCAAATAATTTAATGAATTGTTAATTAAACTACTAGAAAAATTACTTATTTTTTAAAAATTATTTTATCTTCAAATATTTATTTCAAATTCTGATAAGTCAAAGCTTCTCTACCACACATTAGAAGACTTTGCTCAAGAAAGGAAGACAAAAGACAATTTTCTGGGAAGCTTTCAAAAGTGAAGCACAAACAAGAAAACATGTTCTACAATATTGTTGTGGTTTAGCATAATGCTGCTTCCTCGTTACCCTTAGCGTTGTGAATTCAATTTTTACGCTAACATTAAAGCTACAGGGGTTAAATAGTGATTGAGAAGCTTGACTTTTTTAAAGTATTTTCTTTAAGAAAAACTCTTATTTAAAGCTTCAGATAATAGAGCAATACTTTAGATAACATTTTAAAACTTGTTTGAAATCTTTAAGACGTTATTTTTTAAAGTTTCATCTAAAATGAAAAGTTGTTATAAACATAATTCAACCCCCTTATTGTGTTTACTTGTGTTTCTACATTGATTTAAGTTAGATCTACTATCTAAAGTTTAAAAAGGATTGTCTGAGACTGTAGATGACGTCTTAAACATTTTTTTCCTTTTAAAAACCAATTTTAAGAGATGTTTCCTTCCAATATGCACGCTTAACCCCAATTTGAATAGTTTAATATAAGGATAATATAGTGAGATAATGGTTAAGCACTTAAATTTTTATCTACATGCACTCTCAACTTTCGAAAAGTTGTGTTAAGTGTTAGATTAATTTGATAAATTTAATTAATGTGGCCCATGTATTTTAATTGTTTGGCTTAATAAAAGTGTGTCAAATGTGATGGTTGTTGATTCAGTATGTGAAAAATAGAGTCAGAAGGGGTTATTTTAAAATCCTTCTCCTCTTCCTTTTTAACTATAAGAGAAGATACCAAAATGATTAACTGTGTGAGAGAAAACTTCCTAACCATCAAGGAGTCTGAAAATTCGAAGGAAAATGGGAGAGAAAATTGATCATCAATTTTCACAGAGAATTCAAAGAAGAAGAGCAATTATGGATCCAGGTAATTAAGTGTCTTTGTCACTCTCATTGTTGTATGTGTATGTGAGCACCATGAAATTCAAGATCCTATGTAGTTTCCATAATGTGAATCCTAAGAAACTATCTTAATAGAAATTTACATCAAGTCTTTAACACTCAACAAATGTATAGACAATGCAAGATAAAATAGTGAAAAACTTAAAGAAATAAATGAGCACTTCAAACTGGTATTATTATACGGGATCGACCCGGTCAGTTCAACTGGTTGGATCGGAAACTGGACCCATGACCAGTGCGATCAATGTACCAGATCAGATTTGCTTATAAACTGGTCAAGACATCATCAACTTGGACTCGAACCAATGAAAATCGTCTAAACCGACCGATTCATAGGTTCTGCTTCTGTTGGATTGAAAGTTGGAATAATACATGAATTCAAAAATACCTTCCGCTGGAATCGAATGCGTGAACACATGCAGGACCAACGTGCTACAAACGAGCCCGGTAGTAATTCATTGAGTTGCTCTTTGTAACTTTAGGACAAATTACTCTTCCTAAAACATGAACACACAACTAAAATATATTTCATATTATAAAATATAAATTTCAATTTATAATTTATATTATTAAGCATGAATATATTTTCATAATTATGATCACATATTATTTTATTATTTAAATTTTTATATAAAATTTAAAAATATATTAAATTATTAATAAACTGTGAACTAATATTCGAAGCCATATTGTGTTAAAATATACTACATTCGTTGCTATTTAACTGTCCATTTATAAATTCAATGCAATAATAATTACATCTTTCTCTATTGTACCCTTATGTTAATAAATGATCCACTATTAAAAAATAATGAGACCCAATTGTATTAAGAGAGATAAAGGTAAACTGAAAGTTTAAAATTTATTTGCATGAAAACAAGAGTAATAATTGCATTTCTTAAAATGTGTGTTTTTTATTCAAGTGTACAGTTAAATAGAAACGCAGATAGTAATTTTTATGAGAAGTATTAAATAGTTAAAGAATTAATTTAATAATTTTTTTAAGAAGGAAAGCATAAAAATTTTTTGTCTATTTTAATTAAAAATAATTTAAAAGTATCAAATAAATATTATTCATTAAAGAAATATTTTTTATCGGACAACAATCTTAAAATCTATTTTGTATTGGATTATTTATAAATATATTTACTGGATTATTTTATAAATGTTATAACTTTTATTCTCTTTCATTTATACCCTATTGATTCTTGGTCCATCGGTGGACAAATGTTGGTTTGGACCACTATAAAAGTCATCATTTATCCACCCACTTATTTTCTTTCTTATAATTAGTTCATTCAGCATGTAAGAAGAGAGAATGTGTCATTCACCCCACTTATTCTCTTTCTATAATTAATCATAGGAGCATATTGTGGAGAGAGAATGTCAATTATAATTCAGAATTATGAGTCCCAAATTATCTCTTTTTAAAAATTGAACAGTATTTAAAATGAGTTACTTTTTTTAAAATTAAATTATATTGTTTTATAGAAATGTAAATTTCTATATTATATATATTATATATTATTATATTATTATATATATTATATAAAGGAACGAAGTCTAGGGGTATTTTTTCCCGCCTAAATGAGGTTAGTAATGTAATTAGCAATTGTTATAAATGTGGAGCATATTATGGAGAGAAAGAAAGCCAATTAAAATTAAGATTTATGTCATCATTTATCCACCCACTTATTCTCTTTCATGTAATTAGTCCTAGAGAATGTGTCATCCACCCCACTTATTCTCTTTCTATAATTAATCATAGGAGCACATTGTGGAGAAAGAATGTCAATTATAATTAAGAATTATAAGTCCCAAATTATCTTTTTCAAAATTGAACAGTATTTAAAATGAGTTACTTTTTTTAAATTGAATTATATTTTTTATAGAAATGTAAATTTTAATTTTCCTTAAAATTATGTTATACATTATCGGGATTAAATTTGGATGATATACTGAATTCTGATTTTTTTAATGATAACTTTTTTCACACTAATCCTTATTTTTATAATTCAAATCATGATTGGTTATATTTTTTCTTATTCTAATTTTAATCCCTATTTCTTAATTTAAATTTAAAATATTATCATTATCATTTAAGTCGTGAATTTTTAAAGTAATTTTGAAAAATATAGATTAATAATTCAAATTCAAATCCTTCTTTAAATTTGGATGATATACTGGATTCTATTTTTTTAATAATGACTTTTTTAACACTAATCCTTATTTTTACAATTCAAATTCAAATCCTGATTGATTCTATTTTTTCCTATTCTAATTTTAATTCATATTTCTTAATTTAAATTTAAAATATTATCCTTATCATTTAAGTCCTTTATATATATATATATATATATATATTACAAAGTTATTCTTTTGCTCATTGAAGGATGGCAACACGTTTTGTGTCAATTGCTGACATTGGTTACGGTAGAATAGTCTGGAAGATAAGAGTTTGAATCATCAATATGTGCAAACGGTATGTGTTTGTAGGATTTTATAGATATAGATATGTGTATGCATTTCATAATATGATCATTATATGTTTGTAGGATAAAATAATGAAGATGGTTTAAAGATGAGGGCTGATTTTTCAACACATGTAGACGATAATATGAAAAATAATTTGTCCCAACAAGAGGATGCAAAATCTATGGTAATTTCCCTTATTTTTGTCATGATTTAAATACTAACATTCTTTGTGTAACATCCTAAATTTTATTAAGTAAAATACTAATTAAATTAAATAACTAAGTAAATGATATAATTAATTAAATAGATGAATAAATAATAAGATTAATATTATTATTAGTTTTATCCATAAAGCTACTTTATTTTAAAAAAAAGAAAAGAAAATAAGGGGGTTGAGAGTGGGCCCAAGCCCAATTAAGCATTCTAGTAAGGAGGGGTTATCAGTTCACCCTAATCCTTATTCGTATAATCGTCAGAGAGCAAAACGCTAAGGAGGAGAGAAACCAAGTCTCAAGAGGAGGTTACTGCAGAGTGATCATCAAGAATCAAGAAAGAGTCTTTCTTGTTGTTCGATCTTCACTTCAAGGTACGGTGGGGGAAAGGGTGTTGCTTGTATGTACATGTAGGAGTGCTTGGGTAGTGAGGGCAACCATAAGACCCTCTAAGAATTCTAAATTTGAGAACCTATCTGTGAATCATGTGTTGTGTGCTTGGAATGTGTTTGATTTGATGTATGCATGCGATGACCTTGATGAATTGGGTGATGGTTAGCGAGAATAGCGAAAGGAGGTTAAATAAGGGTTTAGAGATGAGGAACCATAATTGATTAGATGTTAAATTTATTGTAATTCATAGGAATGATTGAGGATTTTAGTGTTTTTAAGCGGTAAAAACGAGTTTAATTGAATTAGGAACTTGAGGATTTGAGTAGGGATTGAAAAGAGGGTAGAGGAAAGTCATTCCCGTTTTTACACAGAGCTGCGACTGTAAAACAGCGACTGTAGATTCGTTCACCGTTGGATCGGGCTGAAATTTTGACAGCTGGTTTGGAACGTCTGGTTCTTCATTCTGAACGGTTGGATCGTCGATACGAAGTCTGGGTTGGGAGATATTTAGTTCGCACTAGAGGAAAATCATTCCCATTTTTACACAGAGTAGTGACTGTAAAACAGTGACTGTTGATTCGTTCACCGTTGGATCGGGCTGAAATTTTGACAGATGGTCCGGACAATCTGGTTCATTATTCTGAACGGTTGGATCTTCGATACGAAGTCTAGGTTGGGAGATATTTAGTTCGCACTGTAGCTGTATATTGGGTTTTTTATTGATGAAATTAAATTGGATGCATAGCCTTCTGGGGAGCCTGGAGTGCATTTGGCTTGCTGGTAATCGATTACAGAGGGTTTGTAATCGATTACCAGGGTGTTAGCTTGCAGATAATCGATTACAGAGGGTGTGTAATCGATTACCAGAGAGTTTGTTTGCTGGTAATCGATTACAGAGGGTGTGTAATCGATTACCAGAGATTTTGCTTGCAGGCAATCGATTACAGGAGGCTTATAATCGATTACCAGAGTGGATTTATGACCCTTGTGTTTGTTGATGATAGTTATACATTGATTGTGATGTGAGTGTGATGATATGAATATCTCCTTTGATGATAGATGTTTATACTATTATGATGTATGTTGATAACGATGATGTATTGATGTATTGAGTGTATGATGATGAGGTATGAGATGTGTGATGATGATATATTGATGTATTGAGTGTATGAGGTATGGGGTTGTATAATGATTATATATTGATGCATTGAGCATATAATGTGTGTTGTGATAATGATGATATATTGATGCAATGAGCATACGATGAGTGTTATGATGATGATGATATATTGATGCGTGAGCATATATGATGTTGTACCTGAGATACACAAGCCCAGTGAGGGGTGGGGTGTAACTCAGGGAGGTGATTGTACTTGAGATACACAAGCCCAGTGAGGGGTGGGGTTGTAACTCAGGGAGATGGTTGTACTTGGGATACACAAGCCCAGTGAGGGGTGAAGTGTAGCTCAGGGAGGTGAATGTTGTACCTGAGTGTAACTCAGGGAGGTGAGTATTGATTATGTTGGTGAATGTTGTACCTGAGTGTAACTCAGGGAGGTGAGTATTGATTATGTTGGTGATTATGGTACCTGAGTGTAACTTAGGGAGGTGAGTATTGATTGTGTTGGTGATTATGGTACCTGAGTGTAACTCAGGGAGGTGAGTATTGATTATGTAATTGAATATGGTACCTGAGGTGTACAAGCCTAGAGTGGGTGAAGTACAACTTAGGGAGGTGCATGATGGTATGATGAAATGATGATATTGATGATTGTGATGAGTATGATGATATTGATGATAATGATGAGTATGATGATATGATGATTATGATGAATATGATGAGTATGATGATTATGATGAATATGATGAGTATGATGATATTGATGATAAAGATGAGTATGATGATAATAATGATAATGATGATTGTGATGATAATGGGGATTATGATGATTGTGGTGATATTGATGATGTTGTTGGTGTATATGATGATGATGATTATGTTTTACATTTTGATATTAGAATAAGTTATATGATGATGTTGTTTACATGAGGGTGAGGATAGAGTAGTTTCCTATGTGTATGTATGAGTGATGTTCTTTTCCTCACCGTTTCTATCTGTGATTATTATTTACAGGTGATGACGATGGCACCTCAGGTGCCGAGTATTGAGTTGATGGGTGTCGTTCTGATACATGTGACATCAGGGCTTAGTAGTGGGAGTTTTATTTTATATTTCTATTTTGGAGAGATTGTGTAACGGTTTTAAGTGTCTTATAAGGCTAAGAATGATGTTTTACTGTTAACTTTTGAGGGTAGCAATATTTTATTTACTTTGAAAACCTTTTGACTCCAACTTCTATTTTTGAATAAGTTGACTTTGAAAAGAATTGAGGTTTTAATTGAGTTGAAATGTGAACATTTTTACCCAATGTGATTCGTTATTTTCCTAAGTCTTCCACTTCGTTGATTATATAAGAGTTGGGGTAGAAGGGTTGTCACACTTTGAGTTCAAACACTTCAAATTAATTGTTTTTTGTTTACTTCAAAATTTTAATAGCAAATATTGGTTGAGGAAGTTGATGGTAATCTTTCAAGTAAGACCGCTAAGGAAAGGAAGAATAGAATAATGATTCTATTAAAAAGATAATTAGCTTAATAATAAACATTGAATCAAAGACTTCGAAATCACCACCAAAAGAAACAAACTTCAAATTAAGAATCAAGTTTGCAGCAAATAAACCAAAAAACAACATTGAAGTATCTAATTTCATGTTGTTTTTTGGTTTATTTGTTGCAAACTTGATTCTTAATTTCAAGTTCGTTTCTTTTGGTGGTGATTTCGAAGTCTTTGAATGGTTTTGATGTTAGAATACTTCAATGTTTATTATTAAGCTAATTATCTTTTCAACAGAATCATTATTCTATTCTTCCTTTCCTTAGCGGTCTTGCTTGAAAGATTACCATCAACTTCCTCAACCAATATTTGCTATTAAAAATTTGAAGTAAACGAAAAACAATTAATTTGAAGTGTTTGAACTCATAGAATGTTAGTATTTAAATCATGACAAAAATGAAGGGAAATTACCACAGATTTTGCATCCTCTTGTTGGGACAAATTATTTTTCATATTATCATTTATTTGTGTTGAAAAACTAGCCCCAATCTTTAAACCATCTTCATTATTATTATCCTACAAACATATAAAGATCATATTATGAAATGCATACACACATATCTATATCTATAAAATCCTACAAACACATACTGTTTGCACATATTGATGATTCGAACTCTTATCTTCCAGTCTATTCTACCATAACCAATGTCAGCAATTGAGACAAAACGTGTCGCCATCCTTCAATGAACAAAAGAAGGGGAAGAAATTACTGACAAGATATAACTTTGTAATATATATATATATATATATATATATATAAAGGACTTAAATGATAAGGATAATATTTTAAATTTAAATTAAGAAATATGGATTAAAATTAGAATAGGAAAAAATAGAATCAATCAGGATTTGAATTTGAATTGTAAAAATAAGGATTAGTGTTAAAAAAGTCATTATTAAAAAAATAGAATCCAGTATATCATCCAAATTTAAAGAAGGATTTGAATTTGAATTATTAATCTATACTTTTCAAAATTACTTTAAAAATTCACGATTTAAATGATAATGATAATATTTTAAATTTAAATTAAGAAATATGGATTAAAATTAGAATAGGAAAAAATATAACCAATCAAGATTTGAATTTAAATTGTAAAAATAAGGATTAGTGTGAAAAAAGTTATCATTAAAAAAAATCAAAATTCAGTATATCATCTAAATTTAATCCCGACAATGTATAACATAATTTTAAGGAAAAATAAAATTTACATTTGTATAAAAAATATAATTCAATTTAAAAAAAGTAACTCATTTTAAATACTGTTCAATTTTGAAAAAGAGATAATTTGGGACTCATAATTCTTAATTATAATTGACATTCCCTCTCTCCACAATATGCTCCTATGATTAATTATAGAAAGAGAATAAGTAGGGTGGATGACACATTCTCTCTTCTTAATTTGCTGAATGACTAATTACAGGAAAGAAAATAAGTGGGTGGATAAATGATGACATAAATCTGAATTTTAATTGGCTTTTTTTCTCTCCATAATATGCTCCACATTTATAACAATTGCTAATTACATTACTAACCCCATTAGGCGGAAAAAAATACCCCTAGATTTCGTTCCTTTATATATATAATATAGAAATTTACATTTCTATAACAAATATAATTTAATTTTAAAAAAAAGTAACTTATTTTAAATACTGTTAAATTTTTAAAAAGAGATAATTTGGGACTCCTAATTCTGAATTATAATTGACATTTTCTCTCCACTATATGCTCCTATGATTAGTTACAGAAAGAGAATAAATGGGGTGGATGACACATTCTCTCTCTTCTTAATATGCTGAATGACTAATTATAGGAAAGAGAATAAGTGGGTGGATAAATGATGACATAAATCTGAATTTTAATTGGCTTTCTTTCTCTCCATAATAGGTCCACATTTATAACAATTGCTAATTACATTACTAAACCCATTTAGGCCGGAAAAGTACCCCTGACTTCATTCTATTTTATATATATATTATCATTGCATTGTATGTAGAGTCAATAATATTATCAAAGAAGGATAAAAGAACATTATAGTCTAATAAATTTTAAAATATACTCTTCATATTTTACTAATTGATATATATATATATATATATATGTGTGTGTGTGTGATTATATAATAAGCTTAATATAATAAAAAAATTAATAATATAAATAAAATAACAAAGGTCACCCACAAACCAATGTCACTATGCAAATGCATGAGTATCATACTAGTTATAGTGTAAAACCAAATCACGTGAAAATGAAAGTTTTACAAGAAAACTTATTCATAATTGAATTATAGGGAAAAATAAATATCACATGAAAACAAATTATATAAAAAAATTACATTAAAAAATTGATCCCCACTAAACACATTTTTCGGGAGGGGTAAGGAGCCTTAATTATGACCAAGCCCCAAACAAGATTGTCCCTAGTAATAGGGGATACATGTGGTTTACACCAAAATAATTACATAAAAAAATTAATATCTCAATAACTAAATGAATGATATTAAAATAAAATATGAATATTAAATTTTTTTAATATATAAATTACAAGAGGTAAATAAAATTCACCCTAATAAAAAGTAATGTCAGAGGAAAAGTTTATATTTTTATGTATTATTTATTTAATGATAATTTAACCAATGCTAAAAATATTTATGACATGTTTTACATATGTTATTACATTAGTTTTTACCATAATATATTTTATATTTCTAATTTTACACCAATTCTCATGATAATTTATATTCATTTTTATTATGTTTTGTTTTACAATCATGCTAATAATATTTTTTTTTGTTCTTTTCAAGGTCTTTGAATGAATATATATATACTTTTCATGTATTATTTATTTACATATTATGTAACCAATATTATAACTATTTATATATGCTAACAGAATTTGGGGCTCCCTTCCCTGTCTCAACTCTCATCACTAAAGCAGTTTTGTTCCTGGGAGGCACTCAACTGACAACGTAAATATTTTACAAGAAGCTATTCATTCTATGAGGAACATTAGAGGCAAAATTGGTTATATGGCAATGAAACTTGACCTTGCCAAAGCCTATGATAGGTTATCTTGGAATTTTATTCAAGAGACCCTTCGTGCAACAGGTTTTAATGAGGACCTCATCTTGATTATCATGCATTATGAGCATGTTTGGGTGGAACTTCTACAGAAGTACTTCTGGGAAAAAAATAGCATGAATCAAAGAGGTCAAGTGCATTTAACTTCTCCATAAGTTAAAATTAGTTATTTTTGGAGAAATTAAATGAGAGAACTTTTGGAATAGGTGGTCTACAAAGACTAATTTTAACTTATGGAGAAGTTAAATGCATTTGACCTCTTTGATTCATGCTATTTTTTTTACCTAGAAGTATTTATGCAGAAGTTCCACCCAAACAGGCTCTATGTGTCTACCGTTTCCCTCTCAATTCCTTCAACCGACTTCTCCCCCTCTCATGGTATCAGGCAAGGGATCCCCTATCCCCTTACCTCTTTGTTTTATGCATTGAGCGATTTAGTCTTCTAATTTCACAGGTTGTTGATCAGAACAGGTGGAAACCTTTATTTTTCTCTCGAGGAGGGACTGTTGTTTCTCACCTCTTATTCGCAGATGATATTATGCTCATTGGTGAAGCCTCTCTGGATCAAGCCAATCTTATCAAGCAGATTATGGACTCCTTCTACCTAGCCTCGGGCTAGCAAATAAATCTCCAAAAATCTCATGTATTCTTTTCAGAAAACACTTCCCCTAACCTTGTTGCTGAGATCTCAAACTTTCTCCAAATTTCTAAAACGGAGGATTTAGGATCTTACCTTGGTTGTCCTATTCTCCAAGCAAGGCCTTCCTATGCTAATTATGTCTCCATGGTTGATAAGATCTATAAGAAACTCTCAGGATGAAAAGTTAATTGCCTCTCCTTTGCAGGTATCGTGTAACTTTGGCCCAATCCTCTCTTCTGAGCATCCCAAACTATATCATGCATTCCTCACTTATCCCCTCAATCCATCTGTAAAGAAGTGGAAAAAATCTGTCGAGACTTCATATGGGGCTCCACTTCCTCCCATCGAAAGTGCCATTTGATTTCATGGTCTCACATCTGCAAACCAAAAAAGAAGGTGGTCTGGGCTTTAAATCCTTGCATATGCTGAATAAGGCTTACATGATGAAATTAGCTTGGGGCATTATCACCCAACCAAACACCCTCTGGGTTCAGGCTCTTAAATCCAAATACAAAATTATCTCTCATTATTTTCCTCAATTAAGCTAACAAGTAGACCCTCCCCTTTATGGTGAGGAATAGGTTCCATATGGAACTATGTTTCTGATAATATATGTTGGATCCTGGGTGATGGTCTCTCAACCCGCTTTTGGAAGGATGCATTCATTCCTTATTTGGGCCCTTTAATCTCTTCCATCCGTGATGGTTCTCATCCTGGTAATATTGACCTCCCAGTCGCGTTTTTTGTTGAGTAGGGAACCTGGAAGTGGAATTTGCTTGAAAATTGTCTCTCCGGAGTAGGGGTGGGAGTCAGGTAGGCCGCCTGGTAGGAGCCTACTACCTGGCCTGATTAAAGTCTGGCCTGTTTATTAGAAAGATAGGCCTAGGCTTTTTATAAAGCTTGTTTATATAAACAAGTCAGACTCAGGTAGATAAAAAAGCATGTTTAGCCTGTCAGACAGCCTGCATAAATATAATAATGTTTAATTAATATAATTATATATTTATATTTATATATTATTTTTTATAAATTATTTTATTATAGTTTATTTTTAATTTTATTTTTTAAAAACGTTTTATAAAAAGATACCAAGACTTTAAACTATCTAAATGATAGTGAAACCCTAGACTAGATCCCCCTCTCTCTGTCTCTCGGTCTCACTAGCAGCCGGCCGCCTCCAAGGCTTTCTGTCTCTCCGTTCTGCGTCTCCGTCTCCGTCCGCCTCCGTGCTCCGTCGCCGTCTGTGATCGTTTTGCGCTCCGTCTGCTTCCGTTCTGCGTCCGCGGTTCGTCTGCGACTTTGCGTCCGTTCAGCCTCCATTCTGCGTTCATCTTCCGTTAGCGCTCCGTTCAACCTTTGTTCTAGCTCCGTCTGTTAGTACTGTTTCTCTGTTACTTCACACTTCTAGTTTTGTTCATGGGAATGGTTGATGTTTTCTACTGTATTTAAACAAGGCACACCCTTCTGATATTTTGAAATGGGAATGGTTGTTGTTTTCTGCTGTATTTAATCAATCTCATTGGTATCTTTGCATTAGATTAGTATGATGAAAATGTGGATCTCTATTCATGGAGTTGTATTTAGATTAGTATTGTTGTTTTTTGTTGTATTTATATTTTAGATTAGTATTGTTGTTTTCTTCTGTATTTTATCCATGGAGTTGTATATGTGTGCAGCAACAAAATTGTTACACATTGAATCTTTTACCCCAATGTTTTGCATTTTTGGATTTTACTGGTCTGCCAGCCTATTAGCCAAGAATATAAATAGGCTTTAGGCCTGTATAGCCTTTTAAATAGGCTCGTAGGCTTAACAGGCCTTTAAACGAACCAGACCTAGGTACTAATTAAAGCCTATCACAGGTAAAAGGCCAGACTTAGGCTTTAAAATTTTGAAACAGGTCTGGCCTGGTTATGTAAAGCCCGGCTCGACCTACCTGATTCCCACCCCTACTCCAGAGGTATTAAATCACCTATCTAGTGTTCGCCCCCAGCTCTTGATTCTGGCCCAGATAAACCCGCCTTGAAATCAGCATATGCTTTTCTTCAACACCTTGAGGATGATAGAAGTAATCCGCACAAGTTATTTATGCATATTTGGAAATGGCAACCCCCCCCCCCCCCCCCCCCCCCCCCCGCGTATCACCACTTTTATTTGGAAGATTATACATGGTTGTCTCCTAACAAATCTTGAGAGAGCTCATAGAGGCATGACTGATGATAACACCTGTCAAAGATGTAACTCAACCCCTAAATCTATAATGCACACCATTCGAGATTGTCCCTCTGTTTCTGACTCTTGGGAATCTATAATAGATCCTATTGAATGGTCTTCATTTTCAGTCTTGGATTATATCAGTGGTTGCGAAAATATTTATTGAATCCTTTCAAGCATCTGGAGGGAGTCCCCTGAAGTTTTGTCTTTCCTGTCGCTATTTGGTCTATTTGGAAGACCGAAACCAACTGATCTTCCAACATAAACCTAATCTTCCGGGCAACTTACTCTTCAACATCCTTAGCTATGCTAGACGTATCATCTCTGTAACTGCTTCCCCAGTTCCAATTGCGGATAGAGTTTTTTGACAGGAATGCCTCATTGGTTGGTGACCTCCTCCTCAAGGCTATGATAAACTGAATGTAGATGGCTCAGTCTTTGGTCACATGGGCCCATCTAGTTGTGGTGGTCTCATTAGAAATTGTAATGGGGACATCCTTGCTGGATTTTCTGTCAATCTGGGTATTTGCTTAATTAGCTGTGAAAGCTGAACTATGGGATCTACTCAAAGGTTTAAATTTGGCATGCAACATGGACATTAATTCTCTCATTATAAATACATACTCCTTCACAGTCCATCAATTGGTCATAGGGATTTGTAAAGAGTCTCACCACTGCTATGGTTTGGTGAGGGAAATTAGAAAAATTCTGCGAAATCAACCTGCCTTCTTTTCAGACATAAGCTCAGAGAGACGAATAGAGGTGCAGACCTCTTAGCTAAATTGGGGCACAAGGAAGATTTTTGCTCTAAGAATCTTTTAGATTGTCCTAGCTCTTTAAGAGAAATTTTAGTTGAGGATGCTAGGGGTGTTTCTTTCCCTAAGATGATTCCTGTTGTTTAGCTTGTAATTGTTTTCTTGGGCTTTTTGCGCCCTCAATTATAAAAAAAAAACTATTTATCATATATATATTTTACATATATCATTACATTTTTTTACTATTATTTATTTTACTATTTTTATTTTTATTCCCCCCCTAAAAAACCAAATGCCCGTGCGATGCAAGGGTCAATGCTCATATATGTGTGTTTATATGCAATGATGAACTCAGAAAATTATGTTACGGGTATAATACACATGTAAAGTTATAACAATGAAGTTATAATACTCCTATATTATTATAAATATGAATATATATTTTTTATAGTAATTATGTTTTTGTGAGTTTTCATATTTTAAAAATATTAAATAATTTTTCTTATATTTAATATTATTAAAAGTCATTAAAAGTCCAATTTATACATATATCACATGAGTCTGGATCCTCTGCAGTATTGTAGGAGCCTGCAGCAAGATAGCTAGGAAATAGCTACTGATACTAACTACGGAATGTTTCTGTAGCTGTTCCCTAGCTATTTGGTAGCTAATTTTGTTGCAGGCTCCTGCAGCGCTGCAGAGGATCCGGATCCATATCACATATAGTAGCATTGAGTGACGTTAAAATACTTGTGGGGGTAACTTCCCCCAATATGGATCTGTCTTCGTATATATGTATATGATAAATATTATGATTTTTAAATTTATGAAATATTGTACATGATAATAAAATAAAAGTAGAAATTGGAAGTATAATGGGTACTCCAACCCAGAAAAAAACCAACAAGTGCAAAATTACATGAATAAACCAGATAAGTTCATAAAGCTCAAAAAACCTTTTTGAACCTTAAAAATAATTACACCAGATTGAAAATAAGATTGGCCTATAGTACAATGAAAAGAATTTAAAAGACACATGCAGTAACATCCATGATCCAAATGAAAGCAAAGCAAAGCAAAAGATAATGGCAAAACAAAATCTGGATAACAACATGAACTACCAAGAGTAACTAACCAGACAAGAGAACGCCTTCCAATTTACAAAACAAAAGCTTCAAAATGTTCAACAAAGGAGGCTTGGAATGCCAATTCAGTTGTGCACCTTCAAAAACTTGACTATAGCCAAGTCCACCCAACTGCAAGTGCAAGACAAGATAAGAATATGTTGTAGCAAATTGTAAAATAAAGCATTGCACTCAAACAAAATATCACATTACCAAAATAACAAGAACTGTTGTAGACCAGCAATATAACCAAACAACTGAGTTTGAAACGGGACTAGCAGTAGTGACTAATGTGCAACATATGCCAGTAGAAACAACAATATAAACCAACAGAGACATCAAAATACAACTTAACATCATAAAGAACCCACCAAAATCTGCACTATAATGAAAACCAGACTAACTACTCTGACATACGGTAAAGGTTGAGGCAAGCAGCTAGTTGATCTAACCAGCAAGAATACAAATAAAAAACCATTATCTTTGGCTTTCAACCACTTCTTGGAGCAAACTTTTACCAAGTCAAATAGGTCTATTACTGATATAAATTTATTGAAAAAAAAACAACTTTATTCATTGCCAACCAGAGGCTCCACACAATCGACAATCATATCACAGACCATCTACACCTGTTCTTAAAATTACAATTAGAAAGGCCTAAAAACCGTTCAAAGTGAGCTATGAGATTGTTGTGGTGAGTAGAATAGAGGCCACACCATTCCAAGCACCTCATCCAAATTTGATATGAAATGGGAACTCAAAAAATATATGACAAGAGGTCTCAACACTTCCACAACACACACAACCATTATCTGAATGTACTAACATTCTCCTTTTACTAGATTTGCTTTTGATGGGATCTATCTAACATCACTCTCCATGCAAAACAGGAAACCTTGTATGGAACCAACTTACACCATATACATTTATAAAGAGGTATTTCTGCAGAAATCGAGTCATTAACTATTATATGATAGACTGACTTGACTGTGTAAAATCCTTCTTGATCCGTTGTCCACTTCCAAGAGTCTTCATTATTTTTATGCACCTGAACAAATGTTAAATCCACCAACAGTAGAGATAATTGGGACAACTCCCGCTAAAACCAATTCCACCCAATCTCTCCCTTCCCACTTACTCTCATATCTGCCATAGACACCTCTTTATTATTAGAAATCGAAAACAATCTACTATATCGCTCATAGAAAGGTTTTGAAGTACACCAAGGGTCTATCAAAAAAGAGGGTACTCCTCCCATTCCTTACTACTCACACACACACATTTGAGAACCAATCACAAGAAATATTTTCACCCTCTTCATACTCTAAAGGTCAAACCACCATCTAGAGCCCCCTCCTCTCCCACCCTCGCTTCTGAGAAATCGCCCCATTAAATAGATATCAACACTCTATTCTAGAAATTGTCACCTCCACTTCCCTAAAAAGGCTATTAAAAGCTCTCAAGTCTCTCACACCCAAACCTTCGTGATGCTTTTCTTTACAGACATCATCCCAAACAACCCAATCTATTTTTCTATGTTCATCATCCCCACCCCAAAGGAAGTTTTTAAATAAAGACTCGAGTTGATTGTTTTTTGGTAAAAAAAGACTTGAGTTGATAAATGATACTTGTGGAAGCTTTGAAGAAATAAAGGAAGTAGATCGAGATTGAATGTAAGACGGATTCCAAAGGACAAGTTTATCCCCAATGGACAACAGTTTTAATAAAATATATATATATTAAAATATATTACATATTTTAATAAATAATAAATATATATAACTATATATATATGATATTAGTCATTAATAATTTAATTAATTAATTAATATATGTGTACAAGTATGGGCAGGCGGGCACTATAGTGTCATACCCACACCCATATATATAAAAGAAATATAGACTTTCATTCGTATAACCGCACCTATACCTGTTAACGGATTTTAGCCAACTAATCACAAATAATTTTTAGGGAAAAATATGTTCTCCGTCCATATAGTTTCAGTCAACTTTAGTTTAGTCCATGTACTTTCAATCTTGTGTTTTTTGTCCCAAAACTTTCTAAACCCCCAAATCGTGGTCCCTACCGTTAGTAAGACCTGTTAATTATCTGATGAGCTGGCTAACAAAAGTTATATGTCAGCCCCAATAGTACGTCTCAAGTAACTGACTAATCTAATTTACATTTTTTTATTAATTTTTAATTGTTAAAATAACCCTATTTACTAAACTAGGATTTTCACCTCGGCAATTTACCTGATAAAAAAAACCTAATTTAGTAAATAGGGTTATTTTAATAATTAAGAAATTAATAAAAAAAGTTTTGGGGCCCATTATTGAGACTGACAAGTAACTTTTGTTAGTCAACTCATCAGGTTAACATATCTTCTTAATGGTCAGGGACCACGGGTTGGGGTGTTGAGTCTAAAAAATAATTTAAGTAATTAAAAATATTTTGAGTCTCATTCCCTTAAGAGGTTTTAATGAACAACAAATATAAAATACAGAAGTATTTATATGACAATATACTTTCACAGTATTCTGTTATATTTTAGATCATTTGAATATTGAGAAAGATCGTCTAAAAGCTTCAGATCGTCTAAAGAGTGTCTATCATCTGAAGACTTGAAGTTCATCTGTAGCACTCCTTGCGTCTGAAAGCTGAAGGTATCAGGATCAAGGTTTGACCTTTGAAGACGTTGCTGAGTGTGAAGAACGTTCATCCCAATGGTCTAACATATTTCAGCATAAGAGTCAGAGCTGCTTTCTCTCCTCATTCAAATGTTTAGCATTTTTAAGGAAAGTCTGCAACGCTGCTGTACCTGCTCAAAAGCATTGTGTGCGCAGACCTGCTGCACCTGAGTTTGCCCAGAACGCTTTGAACAGAGTGTGTCTCAAACGTCTCATGGAGCATATAATGCTATTTGACAACAGACATTATTTCCTGAAGCCTATAAATAAGTCCCATGCAGAATAAAAAATTTGAAAAAAAGCGATCAAAGAAAGAATACTCTGCTAAAACGCTGCGAATATACTCTGAAATTCCTGTACATTTGATTATTTTCATATCCTGAGTGAATCTCAGTTATTTGTGCAATTGTGTTTTAGTTCAAGCTATCATTTGAAGATAGTGGGTTGAACTTTATCTGTTTAAACTTAAAACAATTTGGATTTTAAGCCTGGAGAGACTTTCTGTTTGAAAGAATACTTGGGTTACACTTGGATAAGTGTCTGAGAGCCTGAAGAGGCTTGGTGAAAGAAACAATACTTGGTGTAGAGCTTGAAGAGGCTTGTCAGAAAAGAATATTTGTTATCTTGCAAGATTAGTGGAAATCCAGGTGCTGGTTTTGCCTTGGGATTGAACGTAGCTCACGGTGGTTGTAAGTGAACCAGGATAAATTCTTGGCTAAGTTTTCTTTATCCCTTAACTATTTCAATTCAGTTTTAATCTAACAAAGGGGATTAAAAGTATTAAGTGAAGACCTTACTTCTGAATTAAAATCTTTTTCAAGCATATCTTTAAATCTGAATTAAGTTCAGGGGGTGATCAAAACTTCAGACTGATACCCATCGTCTGAAGCTTTTCAAAAGCTATTTTAAGAAGATCTTTTGAAACAGAAAAAGTTTCCATTAAAACACTATTCAACTCCTTCTAATGTTTCCCTGTTTTTCCAACATGGGGGTTTGAAAAGTTCAGGAAAAAAAAATTATAAAAGATAAAAGTACAAAAACAAAAACTAAAATTGATTCAAATTATACGTACAGAACAAATTTTTCCCTAATTTTTACATGAGGTATCCATAAAATTTGGGGTCAAAATATTATCGCTACCTACCAGAGTCACAGCGTCATGCAATTGTAAAATGCTTCACAAAAAGCTAAAGGCGTGCGAACAGATGTACAAAAAAAAAAAGAAGTGTCAATTGATTTGAGGAAGGTTATATTATGTGGGGGCCCGGCCCTCTGGATATGGTCATGGACGTCAAAGAACACAATGAAGATTAAGGTGGACCCATGTCAACGTAAATCTCGGCTATTACCTGTTAGGGTCAGGTCAGAGGTCCGTGTATATAAATCACTCACATCTATATCTAATTATCTATATCAATCATTATGTGGGGAGAATTATTTTCTATTTGAGCGAAAAAAATAAATAGATTACTAAATTTCATATACTACGAATGGCTAAAATTATAGGGTGATTCTAAGCCTACACAAGTAAAAAACTTGTGTAGCGGTACCCAAGTCCCTTTAATCGGCTTCAACCGGTTTTTTTCTTTTTTTGTTATATTTTATTTGTAAGTTTAATTTATTAGTGAACCGTCCCTCATTTTTTGAGAATTATGGAGTGAGGCAAGTTGTAAACCCTATGTTAGCAATTAGAATGTTCTCATCGTCGTCTTCTCTCACCCTATTATATGTTTTCCCTTTTCTTCCACCGGTGAGGAGGGCTAAAACAACGGTGGTGCGACTGATGTAGGGGATCAGACTTCGAAAACTGGACTGCAATCTAGTTGCTGGTGGCGGCCAGGAGCAGACGCAACCGTGAGTTGCAGTGGGTGGTGGGGCGATTGGAAGATTGTAGAGAGTGATGGTGGCAGTGCGATTGGGAAAGGAGCGCGTAGTTTGCTGGGGTTTGGAGGCGTGAGAGTGGTGGCGCGTCCAACGGGTGATGTGGACAGCGAGCAAATCTAGGGGTCTGTATCAGCCATTTTGGCCGTGGGAGTGGGGTTCTATGGCGGTGGCTAGCTGGCTTTTCCCTTCTCCGTGCTTCTTTTTCTGGTTGAAATTGATTAAGTTATGCAGCCAAAGGGTAGCTCACAAAGGCTTGGTTGAAGGAAGGGGATGATAGGGATTCTTGTAATCTTGTTTGCTGGTTGATTCCAATTAGTGGGTGTTGTTTAATTTCACTGAAAGTTGGTTCCGATTTTCAATTGATTTTTTTATTCCACTTTATTGCTTTTGCTTTTCCTTCCTTCAGATTTGAGTATTAGCAGTGTAGGAAGCCAACTCATCATCACAACAACACGACGCTAATAGCTTTGTTTTGGGAAAAATGTAAACTTCAAGGTCTTACAGGCTCCAAACATGCACAGTGCTAATGGCAAGACTACACGGTGCTTTGACATGCTTTCTTCTTTGTATGCTTCTTGCTTTTGATTTTAACACCACTAGCTTCCTTCAAAGGATGCCTGAAAAACGGGACTGCAAGATAATAAATTACCTTCAATTGAGGGACATTACAAATATGTAAATCACTATAAGGCCAAATTGGAAACC
Organism: Sesbania bispinosa; assembly: GCA_026901365.1. Classification (NCBI taxonomy): domain Eukaryota; kingdom Viridiplantae; phylum Streptophyta; class Magnoliopsida; order Fabales; family Fabaceae; genus Sesbania; species Sesbania bispinosa. The sequence goes on from QLOH01001036.1 coordinate 182,714, forward strand.
GGTTAATTACTTTCAATCTCAACCGTCACATATAATATTAATAAATCTTTCGGTTTTATAACACTTGTGTAAGCTACACAAGTTTTTACTTGTGTAGCTTAGAATGCACCAAAATTATAATAAAGTTATGTCAACTTTTTAAAAAAATCATGCAACTAACTATTATAACTTTTAATTGTGATTATTTATGTAACAAAAAAATTTTCTCACTTAATACATCCCAATGGTTAAAATTGAACTTTGATTATAACCATGTATTTATGAGCTCAAAAGTAACTTAACAAAATGAGTGCAATAAAACTCACTAGAGTCGGCCTAGTGGTTGGGGGGTTTGGGTAGTTTAACATGAGATTTTGCGTTCAAACCTCATTGTTTTCCTTGTACACAAAAAAAAAGATGCAATAAAAAGTGAATGACTATGACAAACGCGCTACAACTAAGAGTGTGTTTGGTTAAAACTAGTTGAAAAGCTCGTCGAAAGTTAAAAACTAGCTGAAAGCCTAAAGTTAGCTGAAAGCTGAAAAAGCTAGCCATTTGATTAAATGTGTTTGGTAAAACTAGCTGAAAATGGTAAAATGACATATAAGGACATCATTAATTATTAAATAATGATAAGTGGGGGTGGTTGAGGGATAAACTTATAATTAATTTTCAACTAGTAGTTGAAAATTGGAGCTTTTTAAAAAAGCTACCTCAAGTATCTTTTAAAAAAGCTAGTAGCTACCAAAAGAACTATCTTACCAAACATAGCTGAAATGGTTTCAACTACTAATTTCAGCTTTCAGTTAACTGAAATGAGTTACCAAATTCACTCTAAACCTACATTGGTAAGTGACCTCAATAAGAGAGTGTTGGCTAGTTATATCTTAGTAGGATGTGAATCAAGCCAAGTTAAGAACAAATGTGTGTGAAATGAATAAAAAAATTGTTGCAAGAGAGAAAGGGATAAAATAAGAAATTTGACTTTTGATTATTAATTGAGAATACCACCAAAGAAGGGTACAAATAAGACTACATTAGTGTTTGGTAAATGAATAAATAGAACAAATAAAAACATAATTTATCAAGATTATATGTGTTCAATTATATATATATATATTTATTTATTTTATTTAATATTTAATTGAATATTAAAAACTTAAGTAGGGGTGTTGGGAAGTGGTACGAGTGAAGGGCGGTGGTGGAGGTGTTGAATAGTAGTGACAATGATGGAGGGTGCTCAATAAAATGATCAGAATTAAGGGTGCCAGCAGGAGCGTAGCCATGATTTTTTTATTAGGGGCCAGAGTAAAATACTCCCTCCAATACTTTTACATGTTTTTTTAAGTAGTTTATTTGATCTTTTTTCCAATACTTTATAAAGTTTTAGAAGTATTTATTATTTTTCTCATCTTTATTTTCATGATTATTGAATACTTATAATTTCCAGGTTGGTTAATGTGGGAGAATTAAATGGAGCATGACTTATAATAAGAGTAAACTTTGAAGTTGCGAGATTTTTTTTTAAATTTATACATTAAACATATTTCCTTAAATTTTTAGGATTGAATGATGTGGTAAGAAATATAATAAAAATATAATGATATTATTCTTCAACGTTAAACCATTATCTCAATCAAATATCGGTAGCACCTGAAAAGAAAATTTATATTATATATAAAAATTAAAATGAAATTTAGATAAGATTTTTTTTTACCTTTTTATCACCTAATCTTTAAAAATAGTTTTCAATTAAATAGAAGATTCTTTTTAGTATTTTTTTCTCTTATCTTATAATCCTTAAAATATTTTGAAATCAACATAAAGAAAAATATTTTTTAATTTTATTACCTAACCCTAAAAATAAATTTCAAATCAAATCAAAGAAAATTTCTTTTTAGATTTTTTTTATATTATGTAGTTCTAAAAATCAAATTCAAATAAAATACAATCTTATTTAATTTTAAATGTCACTATATCATTTATAAATAAGAAAAATTAATTAATATAGAAAAAATATAAAAAGGAAGTAAGGAACAAACTAAAGTTAATTATTTTAAAATTATAAAGATAAGTAGTGAAAGAATCATAAAGAGGCAATACTAAATTAAATAAAAAAAAATTCAAACATTAAAGTCATATTTAATAGTGGGTGCTCATAAACTTAAGTCAATCAATGATAAGAGAGTAAACATCATTTTCATCCCTAGAAATATATATAGGATCCATCATATTAGTCCCCATGTTATATTCCATTGCTTAACATTGTCAAGAGTGCCTAGCTAATATGGCTAGTTAAGTGTTGGTTGTGTATCCCAAGCGTCAAATGTGTATCCTATGTGGTATATTCCACATGGCAAGATAATCTTAATTTCAAGGACTAATATAAATAAATCCCTAACTTCAAATCAACACTATAACCTTCCTCCTAATTCTTCTCAGGCGTAAGGGAATTGTAGAAGACATAGAGGCGATAGGCAAGGAGAGACGAAACACATAACTTTCAGGGATAAAAGGGAAGAAGACCAAGAAGAAGAGTAGGGAGGTGAGGAGTTAGGGAGAGGGAAAATGTCACAAAATTAGGTAGTGGAGGGCATGATGTACAAAGTAGAAAATAGCTAGGTGACGGTTTATGTAAGAAAAGGACTAAAAGGTTAGCTGTACAAAGTATTGTTGTAGAAAGTGAGTCTCTCATTCGTAAGAACTAAATTGATTTGTATTAATTATGTTTTAGGGACAAATTGATATTTATGAAAATCTTTCGAGGACTAATTAGAATTATTTTCAAATGTCCGTTGGCAAGGTTTAATACCTGTAGGACCCGTTTGGTGGACAGGATATGATAGAATAAACGAGTTGGATAGCAACATGATAGGATAAGAGCATGATAAGCTCTTATCATATCCTATGTTTGATGCACACCGGGATAAGAGGCGGATAATATTATTTTATCTTATCATACGTTTGAAATGGATAGATGATGATAGGATAAGATATAAAAAATATTGATACGACAAAATTACCCTTATTATAAAATTAAATTAATTTTAATTTTAATTTTTAATTTTTCGATAAAGCATACATGAATAAAAATTATTTATTTAAAAAAAATATTTAAATTTAATAAAAAAAAGAGAGAAAGAGGGAACAAGAGAGAGAGAGAGAGAGGAGAAAAAGAGAGAGAGGAGAGAGGGAGGAAAGAGAGGGGAAAAGAGAAGGAGGTGAGAGAGGGAGGGGAGAGGGGAAAGAGAGAAGAGAGAGAGAGGGGAGAAAGGGGAACAAGAGAGGAGAGAGGAGAGAGAGAGAGGAGGAGAGAGACGGGAAAGAGAGAGGCGAGGAGAGGGGGGAAGAAAGAGGAGGAGAGGGAGGAGGAGAGAGAGGAAATAGAGAGGAGAGAGAGGAAAGAGGAGAAAGAGGAGAGGAGAGAGAGAAGAAAGAAAGGTCAAATGGAAGATTTTTTTTTATCTTATCCTATCCTATCACTCCCTAACCCAAGCTCTCCCCTTAGAATAAGAATTACACTAGAGGAAATGATATGATAAGCAACATGATAAAGTTATCATATCATGGTTGGTGCAACAAACACAAGATAAGTGATAGGATAGCATAAAGTTATCATATCCTGTCTTTATCCTGTGCACCAAACGGGCCCGTAATGTAGGAAATTAAGCTTGGAGTGGCATCGAGATACTAGTCATGCACTTGTGGAAAATTTTCATCAAACAATGGAAGGGTAATGAGTGTGGGGGCATATATATATATATATATATAATATATGAATGTACAAGGTTAAGGTTAAATAAGAATGACTAATTATTTAATGCAACATGGAGAGTGAAAAGACAGAATGAAAAAGGCATGGGTCTACTAACTAAATGGCCATAGGAGACATGGACAAAGACATATTTTAGTGAGTGGAAATAGGTGATGATATTTGTAAAAACACTTGTTAGTCTCCAACTCTTAAGGTTTCGAAGTATAGAGGCAAGTCTATCGTTGGTCTATGAACTGATTTCAAAAAAAATTGCAGATTAGTATATGGTCCAAGCCAAATCTTCCACACCCCTATCATTCGTGACTTAATTTTCGGTGCTCATTTACATAACTACCACTCTACATTATTTCATTTTATTATTATAATGAATAAATATGAACTAAGGTGTAATAATGTGTAATTATAGGTGCTCACTTGGCATTGAGTCATACCAATGCTTAGGAGAGCTAATTGTCCATCATATATAAACTAAAAAACAAGTATGTGAGTCTAGTTATGGTTTCTTTTTTTTTTTTTTTTTACCAAACTTAGATGTTACACATATTACTTTTGAATTATGGTATGTTGTCTTATTGTAAAGTTGTTATTTAGATCTAATTTGGAGATCATAATTTAAGTCCATTGACTTATGTCATTGTAGTATTTTGGTCACTATCTTCTTTATGCTTAACGTACTATCACAGTGGTTTTTTTTCAAATAACTTTAGATTATAAATACTTGATACCCTATTTTCATATCACCAGTTGGAATGAATTTCATACTTTTGACTAATTGATCAATATTTTTCATTTTATACAACCAAATTTGATATACAATATATTGTATAATTTGATGTCAAAATGATGTTTGAGATTCATGCATATCTGTGACGAGTCAACATGCAATTAAAAAACCACATTACAACATTTATGCCCACTTAACTCCAACAATGAATAGATTTAATGATACAAATCAAAATCAATTGTGTCAGTACCTGTTCCTATTTCGTTCTAATAAGTCAATAAGGACAATAGTATAAAAATCATATTACATTTGTGCACTTAGACCTGTTGCTACCATGCATGACGTTTAATCTATCACATTACAATAATATAAAATCACTTACATTTGTTCACCTTAAAACAATGTGGTGTCTCCATGATGAATAAAAGAGATGTTATAGTTTGAACACAACAGTAGGGGATTCGTCTCACTATGTTTATACTTGTCAAGCTTGCATAATTATTTGAAGAACGTCGATTTCTTGTCTATGATCTTCCTGATTATTTTTGATGTGATTCTGTTCTTTCATGTAACGATCAACCAACCGTGTGTGATTCCCAGGGCACGCCATGGCTGTTGATTTAGGCGAATTCCAGGAAGAGAAACCTTGCCCATGGATGGACCAACACTTGCAGGGTTATTGATAAGCATGAAAAATTAAACACGAACTCGTGTATACCACCCCGCCCCGATTTGATGGAGAAAAACTCGCTTTGACTGGATTTAAGTAAACATGATTCGAACCCACCCCACTTTAACAGGGGCGGGGGCAGGTTGGGGGTTGGTAAAGAACCCACCTCGCCCGCCCCGTTATACAAATTAAATAATTTTGATTTATACTATATAATAGTAAATAAGAAAGGTAAACTTATATATTTCCTTCAAATATAATATAGTTCTTAAGTTTTTTTTTTATTTTTAGGATTATCAATGTCTGTATTTAATATTTGAATTAGAATATATTAGATATATATGAAT